>JAOTOM010001539.1:0-72197 GCA_034440615.1 Ashinkailepas kermadecensis | reverse complement strand
GCAGACAGGGCCACACTCAACACAATGTATATTACTCTGATTCGCTCAATCCTGGAATACAATGCGTTTATCTTCGATAATATATCCCCTTCACACATTACAACACTTGAACGCATACAGAATAACGCAATTCGCCTCATCACCGGAGCACACCGCACCACGCCCATCACTAGTCTCCGGGCTGAGGCCCACCTCCACAGCTTACAACACCGCAGAATACTTCAACTAGTCAGATACCACTTTCGCACCACAACACAACACAACCACCCTGCCACCCTCGCACTCTCTAATCCTCCCGTTCGACGTACATATAATAGGAACAAATACAATATTGCCATACATTTAGACCATGTCCTCACATTCGCACTCAAATTCCCCAACGTAATCCCCGACAAATTGCCTCCTCTAATCCCGTTTTGGCACATGAAACACCCCAAACTTGAGTATCTCTTTCGGGAAAACAAAAACCTGCTCACCCCCATTGAAGTCCAAATTATATTTTTTGAATATCAAGAGGCCCACCCACACTACACCTTCTTCTACACGGACGGCTCACGTACCAGCAATGGTACGGGAGCCGCCTGGTGCGGTGGGCCCGACACTGGTCAAACCAAATTAACACTTCACCATTCGGTATACACAGCAGAACTAGTCGCCATACTCACTTGCCTACAACACATCATTGCGCAACGCATTACTACCCCTACTACAATATGCACTGACTCACGATCCTCCGTGGACGCCCTCGCCTCAATACACAACACCACACACCCCACGCTCCACGCCATCCGACACCTCTACAATGCCAACCACGCACACCTTCCACTCACACTGCTCTGGATCCCTGGACATAGGGGCATCCCGGGAAATGAACGGGTTGATGGTCTCGCCCGCGCGGCGATCGACCTCCCCGATAACAACGGAGCCCCAGTACCCCCCGGAGATCATTTATCCCTCACAAATAATCTGTTCAAGAAGTATATTCAGGCCTGCTGGTCACACAACACCACACACCTACACACCATCAAGCCCACACTCTCCAGCTGGCCCTCCTCCAACCAGCACACCCGTCTGAACGAGGTGGTACTCGCCAGACTTCGCCTGGGACACACCGATTTGACACACAATTATATTTTTCATAGACCTCACCGCCTTCCACTTTGTAACACATGTCACGTACGCCTTACTGTCACTCATATCTTACTTGACTGTCCAGCATATGCTCTTCACCGTCGCTATATCATGCAATATGTCGCCAAGATCCACTCACAACTTTCGCTTCAAGCTCTCCTCGGGAATGACCACCCAGAACTACTTGATTTACTCTTTCGCTTCCTCCAGGACACCACACTCTCCGAACTGATATACAGCCTCCGTCGCATTTTCCTTTTCCAAGCTAGCCTGATAAAAGTTATAAGACACGCGCCACACTCCGTACTGGCTGTATGACTCCGCTCCACATCTCTTCCTCTCCGTCGTCGCAAAACACATACATATAGGTTATCTCACACTTGGTACACAGGATCCGATCCAATTTGGCTAATACGGACGGACTTCCTTTTAAATTGCGCTTGGTTTTTTACCCTCGGATTTTCCAAGCAGCCTGGTTTTCCCCTTTTTAGGGGTTTCCAGGCTTTAACTTAAAACATACACTTACACACACAAGGTCGGGCCCGACGCCTACGACTCGCCCTGGGCGTCGGGCCTCCGCTTCGCTTTTCAGGTCGCAGGTGGGCAGTGGAGCCTCTCCGGAGGTTACGATGCTGCCCACCCTCCAAATGTCCTTCCATTGTCATGAGTGTCTGTATGTATGTATATGTACCTGTATGACATGCGTGTTTCGTCTCTACGCCATATTTCTTGTTTGACGGCGTCTCTCCTTTCTTCACTAGTTGATATAACCGGATGTCACATAAGCCGGATTAACGTAACTCCTTCTTTAACGTAGCAATCTCTAGCAGATGGCACTTTGCCTCAGCTAAAGATTTAGGAAAAAAAACAGAAAAAAAAATGCTCCACGAACTTTGATTGCGATCCTTCATTCATGCTCTGAACCGGAACCAGCACAGAAGCTGACTAGGTCGACTACGCCGACGCGTAGGAGCGTTTTGGAATGATCCAGCTCTAGTTCTGAACGCATTGCTTGGGAATTCCACCAATACATGCCTGACCGCTTTTGGGGCCCAATGTTTCCAGTCCGTCCGCCGAATGTAGCCTCCTAACTAGAGTGAAATTTTATTTACTTTTGGGAGGCGTCAGACCCCTTTAATACTGACGTGGCCCACCTTCCCCCAATCATTTCTTATTTTAACATGTGCGCTAATGGGGCCTCTCGACTGAAGGTCTTCCTGTTAGCTCCAGGCATTGAGTCCCCCAAATGATTTTCTGGAAGTTCCACCCCTGTTGATGAGCTGGCACGTAGACTTACAGATGCTCCCATAAAAAGGAATGTCTGCCTCTCACGTACTCCTATGGTACTATCGATCTGAAAAAAGCAATTGTCACCTTCTTTGACCTCTAAATCAGGGCGTTGCCGCATCTAGAGGGGGGATGAAAAGGTGTTTCGGTAAATTACTTTGCCATGCAACACCATAAGCACAATGCTAAATTTGATACAGATTGGGGGACTTTCCCCCCACCCACCTGGTTCCATCATGGCGAAGACCACCTTCAAATACGTCCTTACTGCATCTCGCCACGGTAAGATGCTAATTCTCTGTGGTATTTGACTTGTCTTGCCTCCCTTTGCACGCTCTGTCGGGTATAATATGCGTATGAAAGGTATTGAAGATCCCTTCCGGGACTACGACGATCTAAGTTTTGCACCTACGCCTCTTAAACCCTCGTTTACTCCTCCGTAGTGTACGCACGTTGCGTATCTTCGATACGCAACGTGCGCCTTGTGTGATGCTGGCGGCGGCCGTCATGGTGTGTAAGGGTTTGGTCCCAGCCCCCGCAAGTGTCCCTCCTGACTGAAGAACTACCCGGATTCGTTGCACCCTGGACCGAGCTTTCGCTCTCTGGTCCCTGCCCCGGCCGCAATTGCCCAAGACAGTGGGCTCGACACCGTTAGGTTTCCTCCGGGGGGTAAAGGTTAGTTGGGAGACAGAGAGAAGTTGGGGATTTGGTGACGGAGGTTTTCCTTCTAGATTCGCAGGAGTGCTCCTCTAGGGTCCCTGGATCTCTTCGTGTCTTCGCTTCTTCTGCTGCTACAGGTTTGTCTTCTGCTCAAACCATGGACCTTCCTGGTTCTCTTCTTGCTTGACGACGACGTTGACCATCGTTGTTGTAGTCCATGGAGGGTCAGAGGGTACTTTTTGTACCTCTGGCTGTGATGTTTAACAGCGACAGCCATAAACGTCAACAGCGAACTTTGGCATTGGGGCCCATTAACGTTCAGAGAATGGTTCCGCGCGCAGTCATATCATAAATGGCGGACGGTCGGCAGCGGGCACCAGGCCGGGGGCGACGCTGCCGGCGGCCCGTCATCTATGGTGGATGAAGATAAAAAATAGTCCCAGAAAACAATACGCAAGGTAACAATTTGCGCAATATATCACTGTAAGTGGGAATGAAATTGACGTCTGAAGGTAAGCTAACTGTAATAAATGCACTTCGCATCATATTTTATTGAGATAGCTGCTCATAAATTATAACTATATTACTTTCCCACACACTAGTGAACATCCGGGCGCGCTTGTCGCGGGCGCATATTTCAGAGTTCTTGGATAGCATCAGGAACGTACCTTTTTTCTTTCTTTACTATAGATCCCCCGATGTCCGCATTAACATTGCGTTTGGCGCCTAACGCATATACAGGTATCTCAGAGGCACATGCGCCACGGCCGTACAAGAACCGCAAGGGGGCAGGGCCACTCCACGTTTGGCGGAGGAGGCGGGCTCCTCCATGTTTGGCGGTGGAGGTGGGGCTCCTCGTTTGGCAGTGGAGGTCGGGCCAGTCCACGTTTGGCGGTGGAGGCTGGGCCAGTCCACGTTTGGCGATGGAAGTCGGGATCCTCCACCTTTGGCCGTGGAGGGTGGGATACTCCACGTTTGGCGGTGGAGGTCCGGTGCCTCCAGGTTTGGCGGTGGATACCGGACTCCTCCAGGTTTGGCAGTGGATGCCAACACTGACAATACTGCCCGATAGTGCAAACCCTCTTCGTTGAAATGCGGGTAGAAGCGAGATATCCCCGTCCATTGCGAATCCTGTGTGCCCAATAGTTGAATATCATGTTCACGTTGTGAACATGAACGAAATGCTGTGTCTGTGTTGCACTTTCGCCAAGGTGAAGAATGTCAGTTAGTGGCTCGCGGAGCTTCCATGATGAAATGCACTACCGCGTTTGAATTATGTACGCCTACAGAATTTACGATTCTGAACTGTTCCCCGTTTTCATGACGCTCTTCGGAACACTGGGGAGCTTTTGTCTATTTACGCCTACACGTACACGCGGCACCTGTTTTCAAGTTAATTCCCCGAATACAGACGACAGTGGCCGCAATTTGGCTGATTGGTGGCGTAATGTCCGTCTTTTCATCACACCAGCGCCACGCGATGATCATTCCAGCCCATTTGAGGACACGCTTGAAATACGCTTAGCATAGTTAAGCGCTGCTTCGCTGATGCCAAGCCTGGGCAATCCATTTGCATTGACTCCTGGGCCATTGACCGACGGCCATCTAAGTCGCGTGTTCTCCTTCTGTTTCGGCTAATCTCTCATCAGTATCGTGGTCGTAGATAAGCGGGTCTGCACACCAGGTATAATTTCGTGTATTGATAGCATGACAGCGCAGTGAAGATGGAGTGATTCGCCCCACCAGCTCCCGGTCAGGCACTGCGATCACTTCGGGGGAACGACTGCGTGTTTGAGGTGTATGTAATATGAATATATGACTTTTTTAACAGAATTAACCTTAGGTACTGCCTGGAAAAGACACCGCAAACATCGAAACGACAGAAAAGTGCAATCATTTGGTTCAGAAATGGCCTTAAATGCACAATACAAATCGCAAAGTTGGTGTGTTCCACAAGAAATTCCAAGCCAAGAAAAAAGGTGAACAGGAAGCACTGGATCATTTCACATTAATTATCTCACGCAATTAACATGGATCAAATAGTGTGCAACATAACATCCAGCTTGTGCTTTCTCTCCAATATCGCTATGTAATTCATGTAGCCATTCCGAAACTTCTGAAGCTTCAGCTTCAGCCAATAACATTTTACGCAATTATAAATTGTACCATCACAGTGTCCCGTATCGAAAAAGTGCATGTCAACAGCTTTTTCAGATGAAGTGCTAGGTGACCTTATAATGGCACCACAAACTCGATCACAGGTGCTGTCTTCACCGCGTGGAACGGTTGCTTGTTTTCCGATGCAATCTAACCAAGTTATACTGTATAGGAAATCGTAAAACGTATGGTACGGAATTTGTTATTTGGGTTTCGATGCATTCAAGTACGCTGATTTGAAAAAGCACAATGAAGCATATATGTGACGTCATCTTCTTTTCTCCCTGTTCCGTGTTTTGTCCCGTGTTTTCGAGTTCTGTAATAATTTTAACTGATGAACTAATGGTGACAAACCCATCAACATGCACATTGTTCGAACCGTCTCGGCGAAATATGTCAATTAAGAGCAAAATTAGGGTTCGTTTTTGTATACGCCGTGACACATGCCTACGCCGGGAACGCCTGCCGTTCGTCTACAACAGCACGGAGCTCAATGCTGGCACAGCCGACCGCCGGGCTGATCGATACAGTCATTCACCAGAAGTTTCATTACCTCCCTTCACGGCTGGTGATAGGACCGACGATATCGATTTTGACTGCACCACCTCCACCATCTGTATGGCAAAACCCCCATCAGATATTTGCCTTGAAGAGAAGAATAAGATCTACTGGTCCTGATCTGGCAACTATAATCCGGCAGTCACCAGGGGGGGGGGGTTGCACCCTTTGGTGTTTCTGTGATAACAGTAAAATCAATTGCGAAAGTAGCCGGATACTTTCAGTGCCTTCAAATAAACACCTAAGCAGGGGCGTCGCCACCGTGGGCAGAGGGGAGGGAGGACAGTCGCCACCTGCCGTGAGACTGGGGGAGGGGGCGCCGCCACCCCACTCCCTGAAATTTGAGGATACCCCTATCCGGAAATGCATAGGAAAAAAGGTGAGCGTCTAAAGGAAAAAAATGCGAGCGAAAAGGCCGACGAAACAGAAGATCATGCTGTCAAGGAGACCCCAAGACTGGCAACGAGGCCCCCGGGAAATCTAATCAGGTCCCTATAAAATACGTACGACCGAAATTGGGAGCAGGCCCCCAGGATGAAAAGGATGCCACCGAGACGGGAAAGAAGCCACCCAGGTTGGACAAGAAGGCTTCCGATGTGTGACAGGATATTCTTAATTTGGAGAACAAGGCCCCAAGATGGAAGAGAAGGCACCTACAACAGAAAGTAAGGAATGATAGGAGATAGTTCTCCGGACGCAAGAGGGAGCCAAAAGATGGGTAAGAAGGTCTCCGCATGAATGAGAGAAGGCCACTGAGACCAGCCAGATGAGGCCCATATTTTGGATGAGGAGGACCCTAGGAGAGAAGATTTGGGACTATGACGAAAAAGCGCCCTGCTAAGAGGGAAATGAGGCTCCAAACACAGGCGATAAGGCCGCCAAGACGTGAGAGGAGGTACCTAATTTGAAAAAGGAGTCCCCTATGAGAGGATAGGAGGCAGGGGCGTCGATTTGTATCCTTTTGCGGGGGCCATGGCCCCCCCAATGCTGATCCTGGCCCCCCCAATGTTGATTTGGGCCCCCCCAATAACCCATGCTATTTTTATGCTGATAAAAAGCTAAAGGAAAAAAGAAGAAGAAAAACACTGTGTTAGGTACATAGAAAACTTAGTTGATGTTAACCAGCACATTTTGTACTGAAAAAGAACAGATTTGGATTAGATAGTGGACTGAGTATCCAACTTTTGCTACACAATTCAAAATTATGTGCAAAAAAAACAAAATAGCTAGATTTCCCTCCACTGTGCAAGGAAAACTTACGCCATAAAATGTTAAGATTCGCTGATGATGCATTTTAAACCAGATTGTCTTTTTTTTAATGTTAAGCCACAAAACAACAATTGGATTGTCATACTGATGTTTGTACACACCACCAATGGCAAAACCACACACATGTGAGCTTAAACAGGAAAAAATCCATTCTTAATTTCCAGTCATTGTCAAACTTGCATTGTCCAGTGAACAGCAGACAATCATCCTTGAGATTGTGGATATGCAAACTATAATTATCTTCAGCAGCCCACCTATCACACCATCAGCTTGATATTTACCTAGGTACCTACCGAAATGCCCAATAACAATGCATGCACTCAATATTGATATGGGGAAAACGAGAGCCATGTGTGGGAAAATCTGCCAGCTTATGATGCCATGACAGAGAAAACTCAGCAAGAAGCTGCATGGCCACTGCAATATAATTGGTATTCCTAAAATAATAAAAAAGAAAGCTATGGCTCACATGACTTTTAAGCAAACCTTAGTCATCCACGACCAATGCTATACAAGAGAAATAGCCTTTACAAGCCCAATGTCTCGTACGCCGCAAAAACACCATTATTAAACGCCGCAAAAATACCATTATTTTAAAAGGTACACCAAAGTCGCATTCAAACCTTGATGACGTCACAGGTTTTTATTCGTATATTGCAGAAATTGGTAGCAACAGGCAAGATTCAATTTAACTGCATGGGGGAGTGACTTTTTCAGGCGTACCGGACCACGGAGGTCATTTGCGCCACCTTTTTTGAAGCGAGTACGTTACATGTCTGACTATAAAAGCGGGTGTTTGCGATCAAGGTGCAGGCATGTGGACGTTTACGTAAAGGGAATTTTACGTTATAGTTTGTGTTATATTTTAGGCGCTGAAGGCGGGGCTAGGATGGGGACATCCCCCTAATGTCTAGATGGCAGGGGCGTCGATTTGTATCCTTTTGTGGGGGCCAGGGCCCCACCAGTGTTGATCTTGGCCCCCCCAATGTTGATTTGGCCCCCCCAATAACATATGCTATTTTTATGCTCATTAAAAAGTTGAAGAAAAAAGAAGAAAAACACCATGCTAGGTGCATAGAAAATGTAGTTGATGTTAACCAGCACATTTTGTAATTAAAAAAACAGATTTGGGTTAGATAGTGGACTGACTCTCCACCTTTTGCTACAAAATTCAAAATGGTGTGCACAAAAACCAATTGTCATTGTCAAACTTGCATACAATCCAGTCCCGTGAACAACAATCAGTTATCATTGAGAGTGTGGATATACAAACTATAATTAACCTCAACAGCCCACTCATCACACTATCAGTTTGATATTTGCCTGGTACCTAGGCACCTAGGTACATGCTGCAGAAAGACTTAGAAGAGCTTGTAAAGTGGTCCAAAAATGGCAGATGAAATTAAATTTTGATAAGTGCAAAATCATGCATGTATGCAGGGGCGTCGATTTGTATCCTTTTGTGGGGCCCCACCAATGTTGATCTTGCCCACCCCCCAATGTTGATTTGGGCCCCCCAATAACCTATGCTATTTTATGCTGATAAGAAAGCTAAAGGGAAAAAATGAAAACCACCATGCTAAGTAGAAACATTGATGTTAACCAGCACATTTTGTACTGAATATAAACAATTGGTTAACATTTAATAAACACGTTCGGGAGCTGGGGTGTGGTTTTGGTTTCGGCCTCCTAGCGCATACCTGTAAAAGAATATACCAAACTAAATAAACCATTCAAAAATATAATTTTATTCAAAATCAGCTAGGTTAGGTAGGCTCGGTTAGGTTTCTTTTAAGGTGAGAATTTTCAGAAAATAAATTAGTGAAATTTAATTTAGTTTAATTGTGTTCTCAAAGATAGGTTAGGATAGACAGGTTAGGTTTTTGCTGAAAATGTGTATGCGATGTTCCGAACCAAAGCCTTTGCATTATTTCCACAAGAAAAGTAAGCACAAATAGTGGTCCAATCATCTTAGTCACCTATAAACTGGTATTTGCATATTTTCTTGTTTTAAAGAAAAAACCAACCAAGGTTACAAATGTTGCAATTTGGGGACGTTTGGATTTTTTAAAGTTTCCAACGAAAGCCTAAACAACCCACACCAACCCATTCTCTATAGGCAATGTTTAAACGTCTGTACCACCAAAGCACAATAATAACGATTTAGCTAGGTAGGCTAGTTAGTTGTTTACCTAAAATTGTCAATCATTCAAAAATAAATAAATTTTTTTTTTAAAAATTATTATTAGGTTTGGGTAAGTTGGGTTCGGTTGTTCAATTGAGAAAATTTTCAGATTATATATTGCTTAATTTTTGTTTCAATTTTTTTCTCCAAAGCAGGGGCGTCGATTTGTATCGATAGACACTAGCGCGTATTAAATGTCACAAATCGTGATGGGCGTTCCTCAGAACATCCAAAATCGTAACATCCAAAGAAAAAATTCCAGTTACAGAAATTCCAGCGCCTAAAGTCTAAATTTGAGGTTCCAGTCACAAATGTGACGGAGGTAAGACATTTGTGGTGCAATTGCGCGCAGTGTTTAATCCGGAGGCCAATCTCATGTGACGTCGTACTGATTCGTGTTTTTGTACTTCGCACATTCTGATGTATCTGCGGATTGGTGTGATTTTAGATAGTGAATAAATAGCTTGCTGATATTTAATTCCCAAAGGAACAGTAGTTGAAGAAGTTGGCAGGTAAGCTTGAAAAAGTCCAGTCCATGCTTTTTTCTGATTTGTGCTTAGGGTTTCCATGTTAATATCACATAACTACCATGTTTGTCTTCAAGAAGAGCTGTTTTTAGTTTACTTTTATTAAAATGTTCATTCCACTGCTCTTAGTGCCCTTTCTGCCCAGGATTGGGGCACCTAGTGTTGCATTTCCGTCCAAGGGTTGGCACACCTTTTGGTAAATTTACAGCTTAAGGTAATTTCTGATTAATTTTTTATTTTCCCATGCAATGTTTAGGAATGTGATAAACACGATTTTGGTAAATTTGTGTTTTAAGGTGTTTTATGAATTCGTGGAATGTATCATTTCAATGCAATGTTTATGAATGTGACTCAGATGATGGGACCACTCATTTTCTATACAAATGCCTACATTTCAGGTTGTAAGCAAAATAACATCAACAAAAAGCTTTGAATTAGGTGACATAGGGTAAAGTATTTTTTTTTAAATAAAATAAATGCAACATAACCTAACCTAACCTAGCTTAACCTCCCCTTTGAGAAAAACAAAACCAAAACATTAAGTTGTAAAAATGTCAAGCAATGTATTGTTTTTACAATAAAAAAATGTAACCGAATCTAACCTAACCTAACCTAACCTAACCCAATTTAACCTAACCTAACATAAGCTGCTTTTAAAGAAAAAGGATCTATTTCTTTCAAATTTTGGAACAATTTTTGCAAAAAATGTCGAATTTAAAACACTTAAACTAATCTAACATCACCAAACATAGCCCATTTGTTTGCTTTATGGAGGCAAATGTGTAATAACTTGCCTTGTTACCACCTTAAAGCACAATAATTCTGGTTAGATTAGGTTGGGTTAGGTTTTTTGATTTGTAAAATTTCAATAAAATAAATTGCTAGATATTTTTCCAATCTTGTTTTTATAGTTGTTTTCTCCAAGGTCAGCTTAGGTTACATTAGGTTATGTTGAATTTTTAATGTATTTCTTTTAATTGCTATGTTACCTAACTCAAAGCCCATTTTTAATGTTATTTTGCTCACAACCTGGAAAGTAAGCATTTGCACAGAAACTGAGTAGTGCCATCAGCTTAGTGACATTCATAAACATTGCATTGGAAATTTAAATATAAAAATATTAATAAAATACATAAAAGCACACATTTAATGTCCTTTCCTCTGCAAATGCATGCCTTTCAATTGGGAGTACAAAATAACACCAAAAAATGGTGTGGAGTAAGGAAATATAGCATACAAATAATGTTCAAGATGTATGATAACCTTACCTAACATAGTTCAACTTCCCATACAAGAAATTAATTGTTTTTAATTTAAATTTTCGAGGCATTTTCTCAAATATTTTCAACTTAAAAAACCTAACCTAAGCTAGCCTGAACCGTTTATTATTTTTTTGTAGAAAAATCATTAACAAAAATTATTTACCAACAAATGATTTTTTTTATAACTTACAACAAAAGCCTAACCTAACCTGACAAACCTCACCCCTTTGTATGCTTCATGGAGGTAAAATGTGTGTAAAACTTGTCTGGTGGTTACCTTAAACTGTGATAATACCTGGCTTTTTGGGTAATATTTCAGCTCATGGTACTCTCTGACTTCTTCTAATTTATTTTTTAATGCAGTGTTTGTTAATGTGCTGAATATGATGTAACCGCTCATTTCCTCTGCAGATGCACACTTTTCATTTGTGAGGAAAAATAACGTGTAAACGTGGCTTGGATTTGAGTAATATAGGATGAAAAATAATGTTCAGATAAAAAAAATGTAACATAACCTAACCTAACCTAGCCTAGACTTCCATGCAAGAAATGATTATTTTTATGCCAAATTCTCCCCCCCCCCCAATTTATTTTTTCTCAAACATTTTGAACTTAAAAAGTCTAATGTAACCTAATCTAGCTTGAACCGTTTTTGAAGATTTTTTTTCATTTACTAACTTACAACAAAAGCCTAGCCTAACGCAATTAGATAAAACCTAGCTCCTTTGAATGATTCGTGGAGGTAAAAATGGGTGTAAAACATGTCTTGTGGTTACCTTAGACTGCAATAATATCTCTTTTTGTGCTACCTGGTGTACGTGATGAACCTCCATCTGCATGCTGCATGAGAGCATTGCACTTATTGGTTCACAAAGAACAATAACATTTTGAAAGTACAATATTTTCAGGAATGGAATCCTGTGCTGATAACATTTTCTGAGTTATAAATTTGCAGATCAGATCTACATCATTTGTGTTAATAAATATGAGAAATTCATAAAAATGCATACACCGGTTTGTAGACAAGAAGTTATTCTGATGATTTCTGATGTATTGGAAAATGACAAATTTTCATGATGGAAGCAGGCAAAGTTAAAGTACATATATCTCAACAAGTGGTCAGTTCACTAACAAGACAGCAAATTCACTCAAATAGCACTCAAAATGCCAGGCGGCCCACTCTTTTTGCAAGTTTAAAATCGATGACAGTGCTTTCTTGAATCATGTTTAAAGCACATGAAGGAAATGTATTGCTGACACTTGTTAGGAACTGATGTGTGTAACGCTAATTAACATTTCTAATGTCCTGATGTTTGTACACAAAATATAGCTCACTATTGTAAATAGCATGGGAAGTATGATGCCATATATCATGGCTAATTTATGGTCAAACTGTTATGCAGCAGATTCCCTGCATTGTTACTTAGTTATTTGGGCTTTAGGGCACAGACCATGTTGATCACATAGCTCCCTGTATTGGTGTTAACTGATACATCAGTATGTTTGCAAATTCACTGATGAGTGAATCCATACCATTCTCACTGGGGTATAAAAGCTGCATTATAACATTGTTTATACCGGGCGGCTGTGTCGGTGCATTGACGGCACGTTAAACTTTCGGTCAAAATTCTGCCGTTTAACTTGAATTAATGGATCGGGTGGTGGGGCCAGGGTTCACGCAACAAGCTCTGCTTAGCAATCCGACCCTGGTTCATAAAGCCAGCCCAACAAGAACTCGGATGAAACTTATTAAAAAAAAAAAAAACGCATATAACAGAAACCCATCTCTAATACAACGAAGAATGGCTCTTAGATGCTCCTGGGTTTTAGACATTGCGTGTAAAGAAAAATACATCAAAAGTAACGTTAAGGATTATACTTTATTACTCAACGTTTCGGCCAGGGGCCATCGGCGATGGCCCCGCCTGGACGATGGCCCCTGGCCGAAACGTTGAGTAATAAAGTATAATCCTTAACGTTACTTTGATGTCAACTCAGCACCTCCGGTATATTGAAGGTCGTATGCTTTCTTTACACGCAATGAAACCCATCTCGATTGTCCTGCTTACTCAGGACACCATAGAAGTCAATGAAGCCAATGAAAACCATAGAAGTCAATAAAAATGTTACTTCATCCCCTGTATTGTTAATGGGAACAAGTCTCTTGAACCATATGTTATGTCCTTCAGAGTGTTGCTCCATCCACCTCCAACTCCAACCCTGACCAAACTTCAGGAGCTCATTCTTCTCCAAAGCAGTGTGTTGAAGAAGGTATGTATTGTAGCATAACTACTCTGACCGGAATTTCATGGTATTCATGTTGCCTTACAATCCATCCTTGCTGATCCATGTAGCAGATGTTTGACTTTCCTCAAACTGTCTGGATAACTGGGGAGTTGACATCACATGTGTGATGAAACAGATGAACTATTCCTGGATTCTTATGTTGCATCATTGCATGGCACAGTGACATACCGAATGGGGAGGGGGAATTGTGGGAAGTTCCCTCACCCCCCCCCGTCCTGATAGGTTGTGGGGCCCCCAAGAGTCCGCCGAGCTTATGAAAAAAATGCGCTATGCTCCCTAAGAATTTCACTCTGTCGACCAAAAATCGCACCGGGGCTCAGAAAAATCACATTCGGGGCCCCCAAACGTAGCGCAGGGGCCCCGATAATGACGCTGGGGCCTCAAAAGTTTGCACCTGGGCCCCTGAAAATCACGTTGGGGCCGCAAACAAGTCGTGCCGGGATTCAAGAAAATCACGACGGGGGCCACAAACGGTCGGGCCGGGGCCTCCTGAAAATCACGTCGAGACTGGGGTATTAAGAATTATCACCCGGGCCCCTGAAAATCACGCCAGAGGCCTGATAGGTCCCACCGGGGCTCTAAAAGTCTCGTTGAGATCACCCAACAAATGAAGCCGGGTGAATGAAAAACAGTCCGGACACGGAAAATCAATCTGGGATCTCAACAATAGCTCCAAAAGCTCACACAACTTGTTGGGCCCCCACAAACGTGTCGTAGCCACCGCAAGGGATCCCAACAAGTGACGACGGGGCCCCAAAAATCGCACTTAGACAAAAACAAATTCACGCCGCTTCTCTTGAAAATCTCACTAGGGCCAAAACGTCGTGCCGGAGCCCCACAAATTGCAGCTGGCTTCCCAAGTACCAATATATACCCGGAATGTCACCTTGCGGACGGAAAAATTGCGTCAAGGATCCACAAAATAAGAAGTCGTCGGACGCCGGAAAAGAAACCTGTTTGGGCACCGGAAAAAACGCACCGAGAGCCAGAAAAATCGTACCGGGTTCCAAAAATAGCCTGCAGGGGGCTTATAAAAATAGACTTCACCACAAAAACCACAAGGAGACTCCATCGAATCGACCAGAGCACCGGAAAATTAAGAATGGGTCCCGAAAGAAAATTATCCGAAGGGCCTTTCTACTCTCGATCGTGCAATCTGCGGAAAAAAACACGTTGAGCAGCCGCAGTGGCGTACTAAATGGAAAAATTCCCCTCCCTAACGTTAGGCACCAAGGAAATACTTTCACCCATCGTCAAACCGTTCAGGTCTGCTGTGCTCTGATGCTTCATCAATGCCGGTGTGTTTTAGCCTGCATCTGATCGCTGAAGTATTTTTATTTAAGCCGGTGTGTGTTTGTTGGTGTGTGGAGTGAGGAGGAGGGTAACAGTGACGGTGACGGTGACGATAGATCCGAGCCTACTATATGGCACTGCAGTCGCATGCTATTACTCAGAGTTGTTATGTTGGTGAGTTCGAGTCTCACCTGTCGCTACTCTTCGCCCGCGACCAATCGGCGTGAGAGATTGGCGACGCTATATGACACAACGGTCGACGTGTCGTAGAACCAATGACCAACCAAGAGTTGTTATGTTGAAATGTACTGAGCACTGCTCTTTTAATTATGTGACTTCACCAGTTATTGGGCGATTTTCCCCGTCGGTGAGGATGCTGAATAAACATAAACATACACATCGTCGAATAAGAAATCAGAATTTCTGATATCTGAAAATATAGTGGGCTAAATCCGATGAGTTTTTTTTGTGGGGGGGGGGTGGTGTCTAGTGTTCTAGTGTTTTGGCACTTCGGCCCCCCCAATGTTTTTCAAAAATCGACACCCCTGATAGGAGGCCCCAGAAATCAAGAGTGTCAACAATTGCCACGGAGGCCCCCAGGATTGCAAAGGAGGCCCCAGTACGGGAAGGGAGGCCCCAGAATATGAGAGGAGGCCCTAAGACGGAAGATAAAGTCAGTGGATATGACATGGGGCCTCGGAGATGCAAAAGCATGCCCCAAAAGGCCTTCTTCCCGCCCGGGAGCCATCTCTGTTATTCAATGGTCTTCCTCTCCTATTTTAGGAGTCTCCTCGTTCAGCATGGGGCCTCATTTCCAAGCTTGTGTCGTTCTCTTCCGAATTAGGTGCCTACTGCCACGTCTCTGGATCATCTCGGGATGGTGGAACCTAAACTATTTTTGGGCCTGCTTTTGCGCCCCGAAACCTCATTTCCTACCCACTGGCTTTCTCTTCCGCCTTAAGGCCTCCTCTCATTTTCTGGGGAATCCCTGTCCTTATTGGGACCACATTTGCAATCCTGGGGGCCTCCATACCATTTTTTGACCCTCTCTTGATTTATATGACCTCCTATCCTCTCCTATGTGACTCGTGTTTCAAATTAGAGGCCTCCTCTCACGTCTTAGAGGCCTCTTCATCTGTGTTTGGTGGCTCATTATCCTCTTAGCAGGGTTCTTTTGCATCCTAATTCAAAATCTTCTCTCATAGGGTCCTCCTCTTCCAAAATTTCGGTTTCATCTGGCTGTTCTCAGTGGCCTTCTTTCATTCCTGCGTAGACCTTCTTACCCATCTTGGGGCCTCCTGTGTCTGGGAAAATCTCTCCTATCCTATGTATTCATTTTCTATTGTAGGGGCCTCATGTTCCATCTTGGGGGCCTCGTTTTCAAAATTATGAATATCCTGCCACCCATCGGAAGCCTTCTTGTTTAACCTGGGTGGCTTCTTGCCCGTCTCAGTGGCATCCTTTTCGTCCTGGGTGCCTCCTCCCAATCTCTGTTCTACGTCTCTTATAGGGACCTGATCAGCTTTCCTGGGGGTCTCGTTGCCAGTCTTGGGGTCTCCCTAACAGCATGATCTTCTGTCCCGTTGGCTTCCTTGCTCATTTTTTTCATGTGCATTTCCGGATAGGGGCGTCCTCAAATGTCAGGTGGGGGGGGGGATTTTCCCAGCTGCCCCGCGGTGGCGACGTCCCTGCCCCTAGTGACGTACATTTTTAGTGGAAAATGTTTGGAGTGGTTTCGGATCCGACTCGTCGAGCGTTTTCCGATGACACCACTTTCGTTTTCGTGCAACGAATAGTTTGGAAATTAGAGGCAGGCGTAAAAGGACCCCCCTCCCCAAAACGGGGTGTGAGGATCTGATTGAAAGACCGGGTTAACCGCAAAATCCAGCTGGCCTCTGTGAACCAGGGGTGCAGTTGGGCTTCGAACCCGGTGGGCCTTCAAGGCCGCTAAGGGAAGCTGACATTGTGATTTGTCATAAGTCTGGCGCCGGAAATGGGGTAGTGCCCAGTATGCCCGGTAAATTGCCCTCTTCCGTTGCCTGTACTTGGGCGGGGGTTGTGCATCTTTTCGGCGGATGTAAGTACGGGCTTGTCGTAAGCCCGTGGCTGTAAGAATATGGCCAGCTGGGGTATAAAGACAACCAGACGACGTATCCAACGGGTGGGCAATAACCTGTGCCCACGCGTTGGATAAGTAGGACCGGTTGCACGTTTCTAGCGAATACGCCTCGGAGAGGCATTGACCGACATAAGGTATGAAGATCAGTCCTAGATACCAGGGCAAATATGTAAGTCCTCGGAGCTTGTAAACGAACCCTATCGAAGCATTAACCCGCGCACGTCCGGGGGGGGGGCAGATATCTGCCACCCCTGCGGTTATTCCTACTTTGCCACCATACTAATCGGGTTAGCAAGGCCAAACCTCGCATGGCTGCTCATTGGTCTTTTCCGCATATCCTCAGAAATGTTTGACCCTGGGTCATCTCAAGTCAGGTCACCAGGTCAGGCGAAGTGACCCAACATCCCTCGGAGTTCTAGGTGGCATCACTCCCACAATAATTGGGCGATTGATTTCAAACTTATATCACGTCATGATCTTAATCGGGACTATAATATGCATGTCACGTTTTTTTCGTAGCATCGACCTGAGGTCAGGTCGCGGCCATGGCTTCCCCCATTATAGGCCTATGGTAAAATATACAAATGTTTCCTGGTTACATATTTATTTATTTATTTATTTATTTATTTCACAATACATGCCCTCCACGTATAGTGGCTATTATGGACAGTCTGGGTATAACTCAGATATTTACAAAGAAAGGATAGATTTGTGGTCAATAGTGGGAACACATGCGCAACAAACATTCATACACCATTATAATACAATACCCATATCACTCTGCACTACACACACCGTGCTTGCAACACGAGCTGTACACGAGTAGTTTATGGAAGTGATATGAAAGCGATGGCCTAAATGTGAGTGCATGGTGTACACAAATCTATTTTGTAAGTGTTTTTTTTTTTTACTAGTGTTGCTAGTGGAGATAAGCTCGTACACGCTTCTTGAAGTTAGACAGCTTCAATGTTTTTGTTTCAGTAGGGAGTTTGTTGTAGTGGAAGACAGACGAGTAGAGAAATCTCCTGCGGCCCGCCTCTCTGTGTATGGCTGGTAGATGCAGGTGGTCGTCTGCACGCGTATGACGGTTTCGCAGGGTAGAGTTTGCAGAGATTTGACCGGCAATGTGCGTTGGCTCACCCGTCAGAATGATCTTGTGGAGCAAAGTAAGGCTGTGAAATAGATGCAGATCAGCTGCGGTGAGAAGACCCAACTCGTTACGGGAATCAGAAATATGATCAAACTTCCGTAGACCTGACACGACTCTAGTGGCGAAGTTAATGATTTTGTCTAGTCTGTGGATGTTTGCTGCCGACCCGTTCCCATAAACAGATATGCAGTAGCGGATATTGGATATAACTAGGCTATTGACTATAGTGAAGAGGGTACTGGTTGGCAGATGGTGACGCAGATGGTTCAGGGCCATAAGGAATCCAGTGCACTTGCGGACCACGACAGCTACATGGGAATCCCACGACATGTGGCGATCAAATGTCACCCCAAGGTTCCTACACGAATGACTTTCATATATCACAGCGTCCCTAAAGCACACTCGTATCGGGGTAATATGGCGAAGATTCTGACGCGATCTGAACGTGAGAAGCTGAGTTCTGGTCGGGTTTACCTTCAAACCGTTTTCCAGGAAGTAGTCGTATAGTTGGTTCAGACATGTCTCCATCTGATTTATCAGATTTGGGAGATCAGATTTGCGACCGGAGATGAGGACCTGGGTGTCGTCTGCGAACTGAGTGACGTGTGCTACCGGGACGTGCAAACTGAGGTCGTTAGAAAAGATGCAATAGAGGAGTGGACCTAGTGATGAGCCTTGAAAAACACCTATGTTGTTAGGAAGAAAGGAGGAGAGATGCCTGTTTCCGCGTTTATCTGAGATGCTAACAGCCTGCGTGTGACCTCCCAGATAAGCCTTAAACCAGTCAGTATCAATTTCATGGAGTTCTAGTTTAGTGAGCAGTTTAGTGTGATCTATTACGTCGAAGCATTTACTGAGGTCCAGAATGCAAAGGAGAGCTATTTCCGAACGGTCCATTGCTGCTAGTATTTTGTCCGAGACTGAAATCAGAGCGGTTTCCGTAGAGTGACGTGGTCTGAAGCCGTGCTGAGTTTGGGCCAGTAGGTGGTTTGCGTTCAGGTAGTGATAGAGTTGCTTCTGCACTACCCTCTCTGTGATTTTGGCGATAACCGGAACCAATTTGCTCTCGGAATGACCTCCAACGGTTATGGCGTGTAGTTGGAAGCTATTCTCAATGTTATCGCTGACATTTTTACTCAGTGACCTCACCAAGGTCAGCTGAGGTCACCTGAAATCACTAGCATATTTCTGCGCATTATATCGCACTGCATTGAGCTAGAAGGCTGAAATTACAGTCATTGTGCTTGTATCGCCAAGACGTGTCGATTGATACATTACATGACCGCCCTAGTCTACCCCATGACCTTGACCTGAGGTCATAGTTTCGGTGACCCATCTGCTGACCTGACCTTAAATTACACAGCCTATGTCGATAGCACATTTCAAGGGCTGTCTAATAGCATTGGCAGTTTGTTTCTATCTGTTACAGGTCCTGAGATATGTGCCAATATCTGAGGGTCCCACCCGATCTGGTCGAATTTGACCTATGATGACCCAGTGACCTAAATATTGACCTGAACGAGAAAATGACCGAAATACTTTCGATAGAGCTTGTCACCAGCTATCCAACGCCGCTTTCCGTTTGTCGCTACCTAGCATAGTTCTGGAGATCTTAGGGGGGGCAGACATCTGCCCCCCCGGACATGCGAAGTTGGCGCGGACCGCCGGACGTGCGAGTGTTATTGGCGTGGTATAGGCGAGAAACGCTAACAATAATGGCGAAACCAGCTATGATTGGTAGCGAATGATTAAAATACTTAGCCCACATAAGTCCAAACATAGGGCAATGGTCAGCCGTTATACGTGTTTGTGCACCGCCGGAGGGGGGGGGGGGGGGGAGTGGAGCCAAACAGAGATCAAACAATTAATTAATAAGGAGAGAGTGGATGGGACGAGCGAAGGTGAGCAAGCGAGGAAAATGAATGTGTGAGGTAGCTTTAACCTGGCATTGACCGGGGGGGGGGGGGAATTTACCCCTGTCGAATATTCGCGATAACTGGAAAACGCTTTGCGATATCTGCATGCAATTTTCTGTACCTATCAAATGTGCCATTTTACGCCTCCTGCCAAAATAAAAACTGCAATGTCATGATAAGTCAGGTGACATTAGTATGACATTACATTTGTCGATATGAGACCAAAGCGCATCGCATTCAAATTCAAATAAAAACAGAACGAATGAAGATATTTCATGTCAGTAAACGGCAATCGAGAGTCAATTCATAAGTAGGCAACATGTAATCTTCTTGTTCTGTTTTAATCGTTCGCTTTGAAATGTCGAGATGTGAAAAAGAAAGTATTAATATAAAAATGGTCTCATTATTTTTACCCTTAGATTCAAAACTTCTAGAGAAAAATAAAACAAGCCATCGAAGTGCTCCAAGTACCAAGTGCTCTCAGTGCTCTGAGATCGCACGCTACAGCGTTATCAATTACCGTTTAAGCTGTTAAAACCTGCTCAGCCGTTCTTCAGATGAGCAGGGAGCAATATTTGTCACCCGGCCAGTGGTGTGCGACTGAGGAGCCTGGTAAATGCCGGGTTAAGGACCAACAGAAACCGCTCAGGGCTCAACACGGAAACCTATTTCGTGGGGTAACATTGCACAAAATCTCTAATATACTATTTGAGTAAAAAAAAGTATGTCTGTTTATCGTCTTTTGTCCTTTTGTGGATTCCCATCGTGCCATCGTGCAACTGTGGGTCACACGTGCTTGAAATTTCCACCGCCGACAGACAATCGATGTGTGATATTTGTCCATTGCGCAGTGCGCAATGGACAAATATAATGCCGGCGCGAGCTTTCGTGGCGGCAACGCTTCCGTGGGAGAGATCTTTATAAATACAAATATTCGGGAGCAGGGAAGTCTGTCGCGTCCGCGCCGCGTATGTTGCGTGTGCGACGTGTCTGCCGCGTCTCCGCCGCATGTGTCGCGTCTGCGCCGTGTCTGTTTCGTCCGCGACACGTCTGTCGCATCTGCGCCGAGTCCGTCGCGTCTGTCGCGATTGCACCACGTCCGTCTGCGCATGTCGCGTTTATGCCGCGTCTGTCTCATCTGCGACGCGGTCGTCGCGCCTGCGCCGCGTATGTCGCGTCTGCGCCGTGTCTGTCGCGTCTGCACCGTGGCAGTCACGTCCCCGCCGCATATGACGTGTCTGTGCCGTATCTGTCGCGGCTGCGCCTTGTCTGTCCCGTCTGCGCCACGTCTGTCGCATCTACGCCGAGTCCATCGCGTATGTCGCGTTCCCGCCGCGTCAGTCTCATCTGCGCCGCGTTCGTCGCGTCTGCGCCGCGTCTGCGCCATGTCTTTCGCGTCTGCGCTACGTCTGTTGCATCTGTGCAGAGTCCGTCGCGTCTGTCACGTTTGCACCACGTCTGTCTAAAAAGATACAATGACGGCGCGCGCTGTCGGGGCAGCCACACTTCCGCGGGGAAGTTGTCTTTAAAGATAAATATGCATTGTAAGCAGGGAAATGAATAAATCTTCCACTTAATTCGGCACATCGGCCGAACCATTAGACCGATTCCCATGAAACCAACATCAATTGTTTTGCTTAACGCAGCGGAGCAAGTGCCGAAGTCGCTTGTCTTCTCTATTATACTATTTGTATTAAAAAGTGTTTGTTTGTCGTCATTCGTTATCTGGTCGATTGCCATCGTGCAATCATGTAACTATGGGTCGCACGTGCTTGAAATTTTCACAGCCAACAGATAATCGATGTATGATGTGCTGTGCCGTGTTTCATTGTTGTGGGTTGTATGTCGAGTGCGTGGCACGTGCTCAAAGTTGGCACGACCCCCTCATTGGTTTAAGATGGGATTCGTAAAATTCCCGACACCGACCGAACACGCTGCATATTGGCGCGTGGCTCACAACACAGATAACGAAATATTGCTGACATCACGTGAAAGGCCCAAATGTTGGCTATCCGCTGGTCAAAATTTCGTCACGATCGGGTCAACGTGCTGCGCGTGAGCGGCACGGGGTTCCTGAGAGGACTAGTCTTCGGCCGCCCATAGGAATAGCATGTAAAACTGGGATTTTTTTTCTCACCAATTTTAGCGCTCACGATCGACCAGATTCAGAGCGCCATATCTCGAAAACCAATGGACCGATCGAAACCAAACCAACACTTTGGTGTTGTCATGACAAATGCCAACATCGCCATGGCAACCGTTTCCGGGTCACGTGTCACGCGCACGCGAGGGAAATGTGAAAAGCGGAAGTAACGTTTTTCAGCGTTTTTCACGACTAGGTCTGGTTCTCGGAAACGGCTCAACTTGGCGACTTGCCGTCACTTTTACCACCTGCGCCGATGTACCGGCTACCATTTTCCCATTGACAATGGGTGGCTACAGTGTGTGCGGGCGCCGTCATCGTCAGAAGGGCTGAACGTGTTTTGGTCCGTGAAAAGGCTACGCTTTACACTGTCCCCACACCACTGTCGAATGACATTTCGCGGCAAAAGTGGTATGCGCGGATAGCCCCACTCTTTGTGATACTCACAGTTCCTTCGGATGTTCCTTATCACGACTAGTTTGGTTGTAATCGTCGATGCCCACAACCATTACCAGACCACAGTTTTCGCCGTCATTTTGCGCTCCAGCACGTGTACCGCTTAACCACCGATTCCCACGATATTGCCTGAGCAATGAAAAGTATAATGCCGGCGCGCGCTTTTGTGTGGGCAACACTTGCGCGGGAGATATTTCTTTTAAATAAAAATAAATAATTAATCAATATCACACGATGACCTTTCCTCGATGATTGGAAAAATAAGTCGAAAGTTACTTTGATCTTGGTGTATATTCGATTACAACCATTCGTCAAACCACAAAATACTTTATTATCTATGTCCATGTCGTGCCTTGCTGGGCACATAGGCTTTTTGATTCCGGAGACGCCTTCAATGATGCTACATACAAGACATACATTTATGCACATTTGCTTACATTCGTCACACACGGCGGTGCGTACTGTAAAAAAATTTTTATCGAAAGCACTAAAGTTTACTTTAGTGCTTTCTATAAATATGTATATTATATTTTAAAAAAATACTTATCGAAAACACTATTGCTTATAGAAGCATTGACCTTCTGGTACCTGGATTCGCCCCTTCTTCCTGTGACTTCCTTCAAATACAGTTTAGTACATTTACATTTTAGTATTGAGAGAATATGGGCTACGTTCACACATATTCTAATATGCTAATATTATATGAAAATCCGCAAGCTTTTGTGATTTTCGTAAACTATTGTGGTCGACCCAAGTACTCCTAAAGTTGATGCTGAGCAGACTTGTGCTCGACTCGAGTTGAATCGAGAATCGACTCATGAATCAATCGTTTTTGGATGAGTCGCGAGTCGAATCGATTCTTTTCCCCAAAACATATCTTGAGTCGCGAGTTGAATGACATCTTTCTTTTTAAAAAATGAGTTGAATCACGAGTCAATCATTTGAATCACAATGAGTCATTTGAGTCTTGTGACTCAAATGCGAGTTATGAACAAGTGATATAAAACATGTATCTTTGTGAATAGTATGCCATGACACAAAGTAGGGAGTAAAAACGCAGTATAATTATTCATGCTTAGCATTACAATTATCAACTTATCAGCTGCCAGTGAGTAAAGAATGAGGGATACTTAAGTTATTTACCAAAAACGGATAACAATAACTACAAATAAGTATTAATGTTAAGCTTGTTAATCACAATCGATTTAATCGAATTAATCGATTTAATCGAATTAATCACGATTGACTCATGCATGAGTCAATCCTAGTCCCAGGAACACAGCACAGAAATGGGATGTGATTGTGAAAAAGAATATGGAACCGAAACGGCCCTGCACTGCAACAGGCATCTGCACTGAATACAATTGCGTTGGTTTGTGTGACAAATAACAAACCTGTGCGTGTGACAAATAACAAACCGAAGGTACCTTTACTAGAAGGTAGTTCGAAGTTTTCCTTCAAGCCCACATGACGTCATTCAAAGTTTTTTATTTTATAATATGGTATAAATTTGGTTGCAGAAGACTTCTAAAATCATACGCAATGGTCACTTTAATTTGCTTCCTAGCAAATATATTTGTCTTCTGCTCACCAGGTGAGTCTAACCTAACCTAACCTATCCTAACCTAACCGGAAAACCAGAATCCTCCGAACCAAATTTTTCGGCCAAGACGTCATCAAATATATGCAACATTGTATAGGTAACTAGTAAAAATACCTACTAAACTTCTACAAGTTTAGTAAATATTCTTACTAAACACACCTCCCCTCTTAGTAAATATACAAACTAAACCTTCGAGGATGTGTTGGACAGCACTGCCCTTGACGATTACAGCATCGCAAAGAATTTCCGGCATTCGTCGCGTTGTGGACGCGTCGGTTTGGGAGTATAAATTCTCGGAAATAAACTTCAACTTGAGGCAGAAACATAAAGTTTTCTATGTCAAAGAGTATTAAATCGAGTGTATAAAGTGTGGAATTTCTTCTTTATCACGTCTATGACACAGTTTTTTTTTTTTTTTTTGGGTGTGGTTTTGGTGGAGGGTGTGGTTTTTGGTGGGGGGGGGGGTGGGGGTGGTGGTGGGGGTGGTGGGGGGGGGGGGGGCGGGGGTGGTGGTGGGGGGGGGGGTTGGGGTGTGGGGGGGGGTGGGGGTTGGGAGGGGGGTTGGTGTTGGCGGCGGTGTTGGGGGCGGTGTTGGCGTTGGGGGTGGTGGGGGTGGCGCTGGTGTTGGAGGTGGTGATGGTGGTGGCGGCGACAGGAGCATCGGCGGCGAAGGTGGTGAGGGGTGGTGCCGTGAGACTACTGGTGGATGGGAATGGGAATGTGGATGGGAAGGTTATGGGATTGGCGGCTAAGGCGCCTTCACCAGTCGTCGAGGCCCATGCGCCCGGCACGGGACTAGAAGACCCGACGCGACCTGAAAATGGGGCAATGATGAAACTGAGATGAAAGCTACGAGCTTCAGCACAAAGACATCGGTTGAACTTTAGGCATGCGCACTGCAGGCCCTCTGAAAATAGATTTTCGTTTTTTTTATTCTGAGCGACGCGCCGGACATTTATATGCAGGCACACAAAACATATCGTACATCGACCCGTAAAATCGGAGGAGTGGGCGGATTTGCGCCCCCCGCAGTGGCGTCGCCACGAAATTCTTCCAGGGGAGGCAATATTGATAGGGGGCCTCCTGCTCCCGAAAGGGGGCCTCCACTGTGTTAGGGCCTCCTATTGATTTTTTAGGCTCTTAGTATGGTTCCAGAATGGGGAACGTGGCCTCATATTGATGTCTTGTTTGTTCTTGGCATGATGCATTATTTACGCAAAGCGCAATACAAAGAATCTTTTTTTTCGCTGAGAACCGAGTCATACCAGGGTATAAATAAGCAAATGTAGATAAATACGTCAGTGACAAAACAAACCAATATCTTTATGCTTTATCGACGAGAAGAATCTTCCCGCTGGCCTCTAGATTACAGCGGGCTCGTGGGGCTGGTGCTGAGCATATCTTAAAGATATCTCCCATTGATCAACCCATTTCTATGTCCACCAAGTTTAACTGAATATCGCTAGGTTCATCGCTACTGTTAGTCATTCCCACCAGCTTGATATCATAAACAAGCTTAAACGATAATTTCTCAGTCCTAGGACGACAATTTCGCGAAGGTGACAACGAGAAGTGGATTGAATTGGTTTTCTGATCATCTTAGGAATTTATTTATTTTTATAAATATTTTTATATAAATATTTATATTTTTATAATTATTGGGGAACCAGTGACGTACCTATATTTGCGTCAAGGGGAGGGGGGGCAAACGTATTTGGAGGGGTCCACCTACTCAATAAAAAGTCTTCTGATTTCGACCACTATTTTGTCAAAGGGGACCTTTTTATGTAAAATAATTAGTGACCAACTAAATTATCCGGTCGAGGGGCCTAATATACCACTATCGTTTCTGAGTCGTCGGATTTCAACCCTGGCTCCCCCACCCTGTTCGAATGTATTCTTTTGGTATCACTTGATAAGTCACCTTGCACTGCTGAAATTACACCTACACAGATCACTTTAAAATGTAAAATTTACCAATTTCAGACATTCCAGTTCATAGTGCCCGGTCGCCACGACACCAGCGTTAGTGCATGTGCACCCCCTGCCCCCCACCCCCCACCCGGTGGCGACGCCCTTGCCCTCCCCCTCTCCAGTGTGCGTGATAATGCTGCCGCGTTTGCTTCTAGAACCCCTGCATGAGCTATACTTACCCTGCACTTCCAGCACGATGATGTCGAGCTGGTCCAGCTGGATCCCACCACCAGCACCAGTACGCCTGTTTTTGTCGTACTTTTCTGTGGAAAGCAGTTTTGCGTCAGACCCTGGGATATAATAAGAATTTTTCGCCAGAAGGCACCCGAGTTTCCTGCATGTCCCGGGTTGGACGTGCTGGAACCGCCCATGGTTGTAGTGCTGATATTAAAGAGCGCGAAGATGGAAACGATTTCTTGCTTCAACAGAATTGAACGCTGTTTATACAACAACAACAAAGAAAAATTGCACGAAGTTAGACGTATTGCATTTTATAATTATGGTAGAGTAGATAACTGCTTTCATGACCGGCGTGCGAGCCGTAAACAACACTAGATTGCCCAAAGCTGCCAGACATAGAGTATTATCAGGGCCATTCTGAGTAGTTTGGAGGGATGCTGGCAACCTCCAGCTACTGTCCCCCTCCATCTTTTGCGCCCACATTAGATTTGACTCAAAATATCTGTCAAGTTAGAACTGAGTGAAAGCATATGATGTTTTGGTAAAGTGTCGGCAACTTTCCATGGCGGGTAACAAATGGCGCCGAATCTAGCGATATTTGACAATAGTCACTAGTTCATAGCTGGCAGCGCGCCACATGTGTTCGTCGGTTTCGAGGTCAAAATTGAACTGTGTCGCGCTTCTCGAAATTTCATTGTGACTTGAACATTTCGAAAACAGATCCTTCAAATCAATATTATTGACGGCAAGGAAGCCCGGGAAGAAACATCAGCATAATCTGTATGTTTTGACACAACGCATGGCAAGTAAAATATGCATCACAGTTCCACCCCACGGTGTAAATGCCTACCATCCGCCACACCGTCCTCCTCGACGCAGGTGCCGAAGTAGTCTTGACAGCAGTTCATGTCCAGCATACACTCGTTGGTACAACCGCACGAGGTGGCGTCAGCTCGCTGGTCGCACCGACTTTGACACGACATCCCTGCGAATGACCACCGGCTCAGTGACCTCACAACCAACACCCCCGTGACGCACACGAGCACGTCCCAGTCTGTCTGGCATTCCCCATTTCTCCATGTTAGATAGAGTGCCAAGTGTCTAAATTGCCTTCCCGCAGGCCCGCCTGCCCCTGTCATTGTGTGGACTGTTGTCTGGCCTGCCAGTCTGTACTTCCTGTCTGACCTGTCAGTCCGACCTGTCCGTGTGGACCGCCTGCCCCTGTCATTGTGTGGACTGTTGTCTGGCCTGCCAGTCTGCACTTCCTGTCTGACCTGTCAGTCCGACCTGCCCGTGTGGACCGCCTGCCCCTGTCATTGTGTGGACTGTTGTCTGGCCTGCCAGTCTGCACTTCCTGCCTGACCTGTCAGTCCGACCTGGCCGTGTGGGCGGCCTGTCTGCGGTTTTCTCCCGCAGCTGACCTGCATTGGCCGACACGGTGGTGGAGGCAGTCGCCGGCCGGGCTGTTGTAGGCGGCACGACGCAGTCGTCTCCGTGCTGCAGGGCCACGTCGTCGACGGCAGAGTCGCTCATGTAGTTCTCTCCGCGCACGCCCTCGATCACCACCTGATCAGGAGGAGCACATCCCGGCCGTGACACACACTCACCGCTGGCCGTGGCAGACACTCCCGTCCGTGGCAGACAATCACTGACCGTGACAGACACTCGCTGGCTGGACACACCCCACTGACTGTGACGGACACACCCCACTGACCGCGACGGACACACCCCACTGACTGTGACGCACACACCCCACTGACCGTGACGCACATACCCCACTGACTGTGACGGACACACCCCACTGACTGTGACGGACACACCCCACTGACTGTGACGGACACACCCCACTGACTATGGCGCACACACCCCACTGACTGTGACGCACACACCCCACTGACTGTGACGGACACACCCCACTGACTGTGACGGACACACCCCGCTGACTGTGACGCACACACCCCACTGACTGTGACGCACACCCCCCACTGACTGTGACGCACACACCCCACTGACTGTGACGCATACACCCCACTGACTGTGACGCACACCGCCAGCCACGATAGACACTACCCGACCGCGAGAGGCACTCCCGGCCGTGACAGGCACTCGCTGACCATGACAGGCACTCCCGGCCGTGACAGGCACTCCCGGCCGTGACAGGCACTCCCGGCCGTGACAGGCACTCCCGGCCGTGACAGACACTCCCGGCCGTGACAGGCACTCCCGGCCGTGACAGGCACTCGCTGACCGTGACAGACATTCCCCGGACCACAGCCGCTGGAATCAAACACCACCACCGGAACCAGACACCACCGCCGGAACCAGACACTACCGCCGGAACCAGACACCACCGCCGGAACCGGACACTACCGCCGGAACCAGACACAACCGCCGGAACCAGACACCACCGCAGGAACCAGACACTACCGCCGGAACCAGACACCACCGCCGGAACCGGACACTACCGCCGGAACCAGACACAACCGCCGGAACCAGACACCACCGCAGGAACCAGACACTACCGCCTGAACCAGACACAACCACAGGAACTAGGCACCACCGCCGGAACTAAATATCACCACAGGAACCAGACACTACCGCCGGAACCAGACACCACCGCGGGAACCAGACACCACCGCAGGAACCAGACACTACCGCCGGAACCAGACACTACCGCCGGAACCAGACACAACCACAGGAACCAGACACCACCGCAGGAACCAGACACCACCGCAGGAACCAGACACTACCGCCGGAACCAGACACAACCGCCGTAACCAGACACCACCGCCGGGACCAGACACTACTGCCGGAACCAGACACAACCACAGGAACCAGACACCACTGCCGGAACTAAATACCACCACAGGAACCAGACACAACCCTCTGAACCAGACACCACCGCCGGAACCAGACACTACCACCGGAACCAGACACCACCGCAGGAACCAGACACTACCGCTGCTGCCCGGTCCAACATGACTCACCTGAAGGTCTGCCGCCCACTCTGACTGGACTCTTTGGAAATCTGCCCTCCAAGTTTGGCATGACTCACCTGGAAGTCCATTTGCTGTTGCGTCACCGGCAGCACCACCTTCAGCCATTGATCTCCCATGGACTGAGAAAGCTGCCAGGAGGGCTCCAGGTCGGACACTGCTTCGTCCACCGGTACTATGTACACCAGCAGGGACCCTGGCAAAGTTACATACCACTTCAGCTCACCATTCGGACTGTAACGAAGTTTCTATAAATGTACCGCTTCGGCTGTCAAATGGGTATACACTGGCATAGTATTATAATGCTGTCCAGTAACTGTAAATGCTGTGACCCCGTAAGCCAGCCGACTTTGTTTTCCATCTTTAGCAGAGGCAAAGTGCCATCCGCTAAATATTTGTTACGTTAAATAAATGGTTACGTTAATCCGCTTACGTGGCATCCGGTTATATCGAAGAAGCAAGAGAGGAAAGAGGAGACGCCGGCAAACAAAGAACGTGGCGTAAAGGGCCGATACATACATAGCATGCAGGTTCATACACGGACATACATACATACATACACGACAATCAGAAGAACGCTTGGAGGGTGGACAGCATCGTAACCTGCAGAGAGGCTCCACTGCCCACCTGCAACCTGAAAGGCGAAGCGGAGGCCCGGCGCCCAGGGCGAATCGTAGGCGTCGGGCTCGAACCGTGTATGTGTAGGTGCATGTTTGAGTTTCGCGAAACCACGCTGGATCGAGTCTACAATTTCGAGCAGGTTGTCAGCGGTGCTTCGCTTGGGTCGGAAGCCGCTCTGAAAAGGGGAGGGAATTTTGTTGTTTTCAAGATAGACTCTGATTCGTCTATTGACCATACGCTCAAATATTTTGCAAGCACAACTAGTAAGAGAGATAGGACGATAGCTGGAGGGGAGGTGTCGAGGTTTGAAAGGTTTGGCGATAGGAATGATAGTGCTGGTAGACCAGGAGGCTGGGAAAGAATCGTCAGTCCATAATTTATTTAGTGCCGAGAGGAGGTTGTCTTTGCCTTGGTCAGAGAGGTTTTGAAAGAAGGGATATGCCAGTCGATCAGGTTCACGGTAGGGGACATACTAGTGTTAGAAGCGGACATCCGTTCTGCGCATGCGCAATTTCTTGTGAAAATATTCTTGATTCGTTGGGCATAGTGGCGCTTTTGGCGCAATCATCGGCGCATGACAGGTTGTTTACGTTTTCGCCCCAGAATGAAGCTTGATGGCATCATATTCATTTTGCTGTAGGCTAGGTAATATGGAAATATGACCACTTCAGTCCAAAACAATAACATTTATGAGTTACACCTTTGATACTGATGACATTAGCTGTATCAGTATTTGCGGAAGGAAACAGGGATACAAGCCTTGTAATATTGCATGTACTTTCACAGCGGGGGATGCCTGAGGGAGAAATGTACCTGGCCATGTGTTTTATATTATATTACATTTTCAAACTGCCAAATAATATAGTGAGACATTTCCCCAAATATCACAACATCTCAGAATCATTACAGAAATGTTTGAACATTCAAAATTGACCATACTTATTATCAATCTGGGGATAGGCACCATTTATCTTACAATCCCAGTATTTGAATGTAAGTTTGTTGGATAAGCATTCCCTGTCTGGATACCTACATGTTCAAGTTCTGAAGCAGTGTTCAGATTTGTTTGATTTGGATGCCACATGCAAATGATGTGCCCAGGCTTGTTGTTTGTTTAGCAAAATTGTGGCAATATACCTACACACGATGGTGAGATTTAATAGAAATAATTTGCTGCAAGAAGGCAAAAATTCCAGTATTGCTGTGCTTTAAGGTATTCGCAGCACATGTCTTGCATGTATTTTTTAACTCCATAAGGAAAACAAGGATATGTTTTGTTAGCTTCAGTTATATTATGTTTTTCCGTGCAAAATTCTGCAGATTATTTTTTTTCATTTGTTTTTGGATGACCAATAATTTCTTCCATAAATGCTTACATTTCACAAGGCAGGCAATACATGGGCTTTGAGTTGGGTAATATTCTAAGAATAATGACATTAGGAAAGAAAAGGGAACATAACTGAACCTAACCCAGCCTAACCTCTTGTCAGAAGACATCATCTTAAAAGCTATGTCACCAATGCAGTTTATGTGCCCAAAAGCCCAAATCATCTTAAACATGCTATTAACAAAATGGTATTATTGCAGTTTAAGGTAACCATGACAAGTTTTACACACATTTCACCTCCATGAAGCATGCAGTTTTCTTCAAAAACTGTTCAGGCTAGGTTAGCTAGGTTAGGTTTTTTACACTGAAAATGTTTGCCAATAAAGTTGTTCAGAAATTTTATGTTTAAAAAAGATTCCTTTCTTGCATGGAAGATTAGGCTAAATTATTTTTGGTTATGTTACATTTTTTCTGTATTTTCAATGTTACTTGCTGAATATTATGTTATGATATATTGCTGAACTCAGCACCCCCTTTCTGGCTTGTATTTCGCATCCTGACTGAAAAGTATGCATTTGCAGAGGAAATAAGTGGCCACGTCATGTTAAGCACATTCATAAGCATTGCACTGCAAAAATAATGTCCAAGACAGCAAGTATTTCCATAAATGGCAAGACTACCTTTGATGAATTTTCTTCTGAACATTTTTTCCAATTTAAGAACCTAGCCTAACCTGTTATAGAAGAGAAAAAAATGTTTTTGTTAAATACAAAACTACATATTTTCCAAATTAGAAAACTTAACCTAACCAAACCTCATGCCTTTGTTTGCTTTATGGAGGTAACGAGAGTGGCAGACTTCCCTTGTGAATATCTTAAAGTTCAATAAACTCAATTTTGGAGGAATCTTTCATCTCAAGGGCAGGTTAGGCTAGGTTTGTTTGGGCTGGGTTAGGCTTTATTAATTTGGATATCTTGAAAAAAACACAATGTTTTCTTCTTTTTTTTTCTTAGTTTATTTTCCTAAAAGGGAGATTAAACTTGGTTAGGTTACCTTAGGTTACATTATTGGGCTTGTTAGGTCGTATGCTATTTAGGCTTTCTCAGGCTATGTTATGATAGCTCACTTTAACATGCATTTTATGGTAAATTATCTGAATCAAAGCTCTTGGTTGGTATGATTTTGCTTGTCAACTGAAGAGTAAGTATTTGTACAGGAAATGAGTGGTCACATTATCTTAATCATTGTAACAAACATTGCATTGGCAAAAATTCCAAGCATTGAAAAATTACTCTAATGCACAAATTTACCAAACACAAATCAAGAACTGTTTGGTATCCTGTGTTGCATTGGCTTGAGATGTTTCAACCAGGTTTCGATCATTCATCCTCAACATTTAAGAGTATATGTTATCATTTAACTCCATAGCTCATTGGTCCTGCTAATTAATTCACAAGGAATAAATACTCAAAATTGCAAGTAACAATACCTATGGTATGTATGATTATTGTAAATATGTATTTTTCCTTTCAAGTAATTTTGTAACTCTTGGATTTTTTTCCCAATGTCATATTTAGAAAGGTAGTTAGCATGATCGTATCACTCATTTCCTCTGCAGTTTTTGTTTCTCAGTTGGCAGACAAAGTAACACCAAAAGATGAGCTTTGGGTTGGGTCATATAGCATACCAAATAATGTTAAGTAAATGGAAAAAGCCACAAAGTCTAGACTAACCTAGCCTAACTTTTAATGTAAGAGAATAGTCTTGAAAGATGGATAAAAATCAAACAATTTTTCTTCTCAAACTTATCAAATTAAAAAACATACTCTGACCTAACATAGCCTAAGCTGCTTTTGAAGAACACAAGTACTTGAGGAACAAAAAAGCATTTTTTGCAACTAAAAAAGTGACTGAAGCGAGCCTAACCCCTTTATTTGCTTCCTGCAGGTAAAATGTGTCCAAAACCTGTCTTGTGAATTCCTCAAAGCACAATATTACTGCACATACAGTACAGGTGGTGTTAATAAGATAAATTATTAATGATGCCAACCACAATTGTGGAATAGTGTTCCCTCTTGGTTTGTCATGCACTAAATCTGGATGCCTCATGCACTGGTGTTGGATGTGAATATTCAGTAAATGTGTTTTTAAAGAAAATTTGAAGATTAAAAAAAAAACCTAAGTGTTGTTAAAATAGTTTTATTATACACCAGGGCCCTTATTATCTGCAAGAAATTGACACTGTCCTCACTTAAAGACATACTTGCGATGCTATTTCATCTTTAAACAAATTTGACGATGTATAGGCTATACAGTATAGCAGCGGTGTCAGTTGATCAGGAGTACCTTCATTGAAACGAGTGATAAATTCTGAGGAAGTTCCAAGGGGGCATTTTTAGTTAGTACCATCGTTTGATCAAAATATTCAATTTCACATGCGACCACATAAAGCTTCTGGCGTTCCCCATGCTAAAGCTATACGTAAATGTGGAAACATGTCAACTTTAAAACAAAATTGACGATTACTAACGGCCATTATACTGGAGTCTAAGTTGTATCAGCTGATGCAGAAATGATGAATGTATCCAGCACAGGTGGGTAAAATCTCGAGATAGCATACTTCCTTTGGTTTGGACAATTATCTTCATGATTTAGCATCTAGCGGCCGCGGCCGCCATTCGACCCGATGGCATGCTTACAGTTCGAACTTCCGCCGCCAGGTGCAAACGAAGCGCTAGCAGTAGCGTGGCCGCGCGTGTCCCCTATCGAACAGCTGTATTTGTTGCTTTGGAGAGGGATAAATTTAGTTCATAGAGGATAAAGAGGGCGTTGTAGGGCTCAGAGTTGTCGGAGCCAAAGTGACAAGCGGCAAGAGTGTTGCGGAGGAATGAGGTGGTGTGCTGTGAGTATTGGGCGTTGGAGGATATGTCAGAGTAATAGGTGGCGAAGTGTTCCACGACGGCTGTAGGTTCTGTTATTTTCTGTTGATTAATTGTCAGTTGTGGGAATGCGCGGTGTGGGGCTCTGCCATTGGTGAAGTAGTTAATTGGAGTCCAGATTTGGGAGATGGGGGTAGTTCGGTTGAATGTGTCGGAGTAGAGTTGCCAGCTGCGTTTTTTTGGCCGAAAGGATAATTTGCTGACAACGTAGTTTTGCCTCGCGGGCTTCTACCATGTTTTGTACGGTGAGGTTTTTACGAAATTTCCGCTCAGCCCACCGTCGCAAGGCGATGGCTCGTTGCCACTCGTCGTTCCACCACGGTACGTGTTTACGGTCGGATGGTCGGCAAGTTTTGGGTACGTGTTTACGGTCGGATGGTCGGCAAGTTTTGGGTGTGTTTCTCCGCCGCGAGTAATATGGTATCAAACAATGCTGAAATTGGGGGGGGGGAGACTGGGGCGGGATGAGATTATCAATTTCCTGGGAGAAAGACGGCCATTTCGCTTTGCGAACGCTCCAGTTGGGAATAAATATACGATCTCTAGACTGGGCTGAGCGTTCGAGTGTGACGTGGATGGGAAGTGATCACTAAAAAGGGGGTCGGGTTGGACGTGCCAGGAGAAAAGTGGTGATATAGAAGCTGAAGCTAGGGAGAGGTCAATGGCAGACGGACGGAACGGGGCGATGTTTGTGTTGTGTGTGGGTGTTTGGTCATTTAGGAAGACCATGTTGTCAGGTGTTGAGGAGTGCTTCAATGTGATGTCCGCGCGGAGATGTGTTGTGGCAACCCCATGCCTGGTGATGGGCATTGAGGTCGCCCAGCACGAGACAGGGGTGTGGGAGGAGACCGAAGAGATTGGTTACAGAAACTAAAGATAGCGTAGAAGAGGGGGAAGATACAGAGAGAGTACAGTGAGCTCTAGCTGTGCAATTTGGACAGATACTGCAACGAAATTCAGGTCATTGGAGATGGTGATCGGACGATGAAGAAGGGTATTCGAGACATATAAGGCAACCCCGCCGCCGCGGGGTGTATAATTTCTGTTGTGGGTATAGAGGGTATAGCCAAAGATATTACAATTATATGGATCATTGTCGCGCCATCTGGTCTCCTGAACGGCGGCAATCAATGGTTTATTTTTGATGATATATTCCTTGAATTCTGCCCAATGGGATATGAGTGACCTCGTATTCCATTTGAGCAATAATTCAGTGGTGGGTGTCTGCATTAGTGCTGGTGGTGGTGATCACGCCCCCGCAGGCGTGTGTGCGGCGGGGAAGGTGTGGCGGTGTCGTCCGACTCATAGGAGTCGAACGACTCTGATGTAGGGGAGGGGAGCTCGGGATCCCTGGAGTTGTCCGGGCTCGGGGACCACCGGGAGAGGGAATCTCCCTGGGTGGCCAGAGATGGGGGACGTGGGGATGGGGTATGGCCCTGGGGGGGGGGGGGGCTGCGCTGGGGAGGCCTGTGCCTCGGTGGGCGGGGCTGCCTGGTGGCGGTGGGTTAGCCGGGTGGCAGTGGGACCCGCGACGGGGGCGGGGCATGTGGCCGGCGGCGGGGAAGCCTGTGCCTCGGTGGGCTGGGCAACCTGGTGGCGGAGGGGTTCCTGGGCGGAGATAGGACCCGCGACAGTGGTGGGTCGTCCGGACGACGGAGGGGGAGTTGTGGAGGAGGGAGAAGGGCGGGACTCCGATGGTCCTGGCGAGGGGGACGTGGTGAAGGTAGCCGCCTCCGCTGGGGTCGGCCATAAGGGGGCCAGCTGGGGCCGGGTCCATACCGCTGGAGCGGACAGGGGTGGAGGACCGTACTGGAGAGCAAGGCGGCGCTGGACCTTCTTCTTGGCCTCCTGCCACGCCGGGAACCGGGGGGGAGGAAGCAGGGTGCGGCCCCTGACACGCCGCGCAGCAGGGCACGTTATTCGGGCAGGTGTCCGTCAGGTGCCCCTCGGCACATTGTCCGCATACTGGGGTCCGGGCCCGACACACTCTGGTTTGGTGGCCATAGCGCTGGCAGAAAGCGCAACGTGCGGGTGGCGGTGTCCACGGGCGTAGTGCGACCAGCAGGTATGCTGCCATGATGTGGGCGGGGGGGATGTATGGTCCTGAAGCCGAGCTTCAGGACCGGTCCCGGGCGGCGGCCGAGTCTCTGCACATCGCAGACTCCTTGGGGGGGGAGCAGTTCGGCGAGTTGTTCCTCCTCGGTTAGGTCTACGAGGTCAGGAGCATAGGCCGTCATGAACGTAGTGTTCAGCCGATCCGCTATTTCAGTGGTGGCGTCGGCACCGAGGAACTGGCTCATGTTGAGGAGCGCCCTTGCTTGGGACGCCTCCCTAACACTGATTAGCAGGCCCCCGGCCGGTGGACCTTGGCGGTAGCGACTCCACCCGTCCATCGGTCTATCTCCCTGGCAATCGCGAACGGGGACGTCCTTGGCCAGGTCCCTTGCTTCCGAGACACGAGGACCAATGACTCCCCTTCAGGAGGGTCGCGGGGAGGGGCAGGCGGGCTCCCGGGCGGGTCCGGCGCTCACCAGCCTCCGAGAGCGGCGGGGGTCCCCGGGCATGCCGTGGCGGGGGTGGGGATGCTTACCCCAGAGGGGAGTGGGAGGTTTGAGTGTGTGTGGAAGAGCGCCCTGAAGGGGTGCGGCAGAGAAAGGCACCCTGAAGGGGTGCTATAAGGAACGGTGTGAAAAAATCTGAAGTGGAAAGGAGGAGAAAGACACAGTGGTTTGGAGGGAGGGGAGTAGCCGAGCGAAGGCAGGCGCAGTCACGGTCTGGTGACCGCTAGCCCGATCCTTTAAACCAGAACGGTACCTCTGTCGGCTCTAACCTATTGGGTGGGATGGGACAAAAACAATCAAAGCTCCCCGCTGATGCAAGTCGGTTGCCCGACGGTGCTCGAGAACACCGCTGGGCCGAAGGGAAGTGGGAGATGGGCTACGCCGGCTATTCCGGCGAGCAACCGACTAGTGGCGTCGGCCGGCTAATCCGGCAACAACCAACTAGTGGTCCGAGCGACTGACGTCACCCGGGGGGCAGAGCTTCCCATAGATGCCCTAATAAGGACACCTACGAGACAGCTGGGAGAGGGTGGGCGGGGCCTTGGGACAGCGGGCAGCTTCTTGTGCTCGATCGCCAGTTGAAAACTCGGCCTTGTCGAGCCTTCCTCCTCGCCAGCCGACCTACCGCGCCCTGTACATGTAGCGCGCCCAGTAACTTTCCGTCCGGCCGGTCGACGCCGCCGTTGGGCCGCGGCCGGAACTGGATCAGCGCTTTAGAACAATGCTTGGGCCGACGACCGCCGTCTAGCTGCGGGGAAGCATGTGACTGTCGCCGCCGTACCCAGATGAACTACCCCCGACAGTCAGTCGCCGGGAGACAGTCGAGCGACGCGGTTCTGCGGTCTGGGTGTGCGCTGGTGTGTGTGTTTTTCGAATGACAGTCGTTCTCTCGTAATCTCAGCTGGCGTCTGGCCCCTTCTAAATTCGACTGAGCGTTTGCGTGTTGAGTATTAACGAAATTGCACAATATACCGTGCAGTGGACGATCTGTGTTGGACAGCCGGAGTGAAGCGAGCGCGAGGTTTCCTATATTATCACGTCGCCTAGAGTCAAAATACTTTTTTTTACAGGACTGCCACTCTACGAACTGAGATGGAGCACAACCGATCATGCACCGATTTAGTCTTTAATGTTAAGGCTGCGATCCTTCTGGAAACACCCAAAATAAGCATGTGCCTTAAAGTTATTGAAGCATAAGCTCCTAATACATGGAAAGGTGCAACCGGAAACCACAACAGAACCAAGATTCAGGCAGTTTGGGTTGTTGCTTTGATGGCCCATTTAATTGGCGGCAATTTAATTGCCATTTCCTGGTCACTACCAATCATCGTCAAGCGACATACCTGGTTCAGTTCAACATAGCACTAGAACTTCAACATCTTGCGTTCTGCTTGCATTCTAGATTTAGAGACTTGGATCACGAACCATGCAGTTGGAACCGATTTTCTATTCCAGCTCACGTAAAGGTAAATTGCAGCCGGTATACACTGTATTGCTTTACAGCTAATTATTTAATTGAGGTCACATGTTGGTCGTACATTTTTCCTTTGTATCATTTGTAATCTGTGTAAAATATTTTTATCGATTGTAAGTTGATCGGAAAATACAACATTCTGAATAAGGATTCATCATATTAGCTTTGCAGGACAACGTGAAGTGTCGTGCCAAATTTGCAAGTAAAAAGTGATTGTTGTAGGCTTATAGCCATACAAAGACTTGCTTACTCTGTTGCCACCATACCACTAACGCCAGATATACGCAAGCGCACAATATGCCTAGATTCACACGAGAAGAAGCAATGCAATACACAACCGGAAATCTCGACATTTTGTACTGCACGTGTTATCCACGGGATTTACGCAACAAGTTCCTGGTATGTGCAATCACGCAGGGGCTGACTCAGGGTTTGGTGAAGGGGACGCAGACCACTGGTGTGCACTTTTGCGTTCTCCTGTAGCAAGGTGTGGCTCGTACGACGTACGCGTCTGATCTCACCTGATTAAATGAACTACTACGCGTAATTTCTGAAACAGACTATGCAACCCTGTAACTTCCAGTGGATGCTCAATTTTCTGGATATGTCTCACGTACTTTGAATTTATAGGCGAGGCGGCATCAATAGTCAGTGTGTCGGACCATCCGAGTTGTCACCACTCCCTTGTCCTCGCCCTGGCCCAGCCACTACACTCACCCGCTCACCCACACCGCCCGAGGCGGAGACTCACCGACCGACGAGCCCCACATGTGGTACCAAAACGAGAAGCAGGCGTCGCCGCTCTGTGCCGCTGGGAAGACGGGCGAGAACAGACGTGCCGTGTCGTTCTCCCTGCGCGGGTCGGACGCCTCGATGTACATGTAGTGGCCTGACGGGGACACAGCGGTTCGCTGTCACTCGTCATAGCCCAGGTGATTGTTCATCAACGGCACGGTAAAATGTAAACCATGAGATATTTACGTTGATAATACGGCATAGCATATAACACTTGTAATTATTGGTAGCACAGCACAATAAAGAGCATCTGATGCTTACGTTGACAATACGGGGTAGTATACTGTACCTAATATACATTAGTAATACGGCAAGCTATAAAACATGTATTGCCTGCATTGATCATACGGCAGTACATAGAGTACGAATTGTATTTTTTTACGACATGTCAAAACATCAAATGATAACATATACCTGGACAATACGGTTTGACAGTGACCTAGCCAGGAATTATCCAAGGAAGGGGGATATCTCTGTGAAGGTAGCCAAGACCACCCCCATAAGCGCTAAAGTCCCGGACTTCGACACTAGTTTAAAAAATGGCATTTTCTGATATCTTTTTTATTTTATAATCCTCTGGGTCCCGGATCGTGGGATTCATTTCCTCCTCAGACTGGAATTAAACATGTCACTGTTATAAATATGGAATGCAGATCACCATCTAGATGCAGGATCTAGATGCAGGACCGGATGCGCCCCATCTTTGGCCACACCCCTGCGGCACAGCATATGCACTATCGTACGCATGCATTCACAGTGCCACACAAGGTGACACGAAGACAAGTATGCGTGTTTGAGAAGAGCAGATATGAATAAGCCTGCTTGGCACGTATCACGTACCTGACATTCCCGAACTGTCAACCAGACTACAAGGTACCGAACCCTGATCCTAGTGCTGACCCTACAACCCTGGCAGTCGGCCTGATCATACGGTACTGACTGCACTGACCCTACACTTTTGACCCTACGGCACTCACCTTGCAGTTCCGACCCTGAGGTACTCACTCCGCGGCATAGTTTTTTTTTCGGTAGCGTAGCAGCTGGCGTTGGCACTCAGGTGACACCTTTAGTGTTTTCGAGAAAGGGTTAGCAGAGGATTGTGATAACCGGTGAAGGGTTAGCAGATGAATGTGATACCCGGTGAAAGGCTAGCAGTGGATGGTGATACCCGGTGGAGGGTTAGCGAAGGATTGTGTTGCCCTGTGGACGGTTATCAGAGGATTGTGATACCCAGTGAAGGTTAGCAGATGATTGTGATACCAGGTGGAAAAGGCACGCGACGGATTTGGGATCGGGGCGAAAGGATAACATATTGAATTTGTCGTGCAAGATCATAGTCGTACTATGAAATTTTCCAAATCCGCCCAATTTCCGCTTAAAAAGAGACCACACTTGAGGTGCTTACAATATTCGCTCTTGCGACAAAATTTGCCATCATTTTTCGTTAGCGACAAATCTCAGCATATATTGAACTCTGCCCCACGATACTGATGCTGCGGCACTGACCCTGTAATTCTGACCCTGAGGTACTGACCAGCGACACTGATGCTGCGGCACTGACCCTGCCGTTCCTACCCTGAGGCACTGACCTCGCTCGCCGGCTCCCCGAGTGTGGTCGTGAGACGGCCCGGTGTACATGTCCACCGACGGTGTGCTGCCCGTGTTCCAAGTCCACTGAAAATCAGCCGCCTGACCGTGCGTCCAGCCACACAGCTGTTCGGTCTCGAAGTCGCACTCCAGGACCACATCAGCATCGCCATCCACTGCGAAAACATGACGTCGAAATTTCCAACGGCAATTCTTCCCACTTATTTTCGCAGGAAAACGCACTTCGAACTTCTAATGCACAACATGCAAAATATGACATTCAGCTTTAGCGTTCAGCCCGCCTAATACAGCTGTACGGGAGATGGAAACTGCACTCGCTCAAATACTAATGGACCCGGTATGTGAATGCCGCCAGCCTACCTTGGCAGAGCGGCTCGGTGCCGTTCCACTGGTGTCCGTCACAGTACATGACCTGGTGTCCCTTCAGCGCAAAGCCGGGACTACACCCGAACATCATCACCTTGTTTCTGAGCACAGTCATAATGTGTCCGTGGTCTGGCTCGTCCGGAGTTCGGCAGCCGCCCTCTGCAACGCCAACAAAACACGTTAAGCGATGCTTCACCCTCGCAATGTGGTATAATTTTCTACCCCTGGTAGTGTGAGGGATAGCTTATTCGCCACGAAACCCTCTTCCCACTAGCATTTGTGCTAAGCAAGATAGTGACATGATGTCAACGGCATGATGTGGTTCCATTCTTGAACATTTGGAGTTACTCGAAACATTTTTATCCACCACTTTTGGTTGACCTTCCAGGTTAGGTCAAGCAAGTCAATGTTGGGGTGCATTCGGTCAGGCCACTGATTCAGTCAAAGTGAAATACCTGGAAATGTATGATTAATTGTTGAAGATGACAATTAACGAACCATATCGATCAGATGGCGAGGAAAGCAAACTAAAAATATAAAAGTTGGAAACAAATATTGAAAATAATTGAAAATGTTCAAGTCGACTTTGGACACCTCAGTGAAATGAGAAATACAATATACGTGGAAAATTACCCTGGTTCAGGTATTTTGTTTATCGTATTAGGTAGTATTTCAGAACGCTTGTTATAAATGCACCCTTGAACATGTCATGTCATATTTCGCTGGCCTGATCTCATTTTAACGTGAAACTATTAACGTTATTAAAGAATGTAAGACACCACACTGATTCCGGTTCTTGAAAAGTATTCATTCGTCACAAAGGTATGCGCGAATTTTTATTTTCTTTTCTGGTTTAACACTTCACGACCCCTAGCGGCCAGGCCGGAGGTGAAATTTCATACTTAAGGCATTTTTATCCGACCATTTGCGTATTCACTCATATTTCACTTTTGACGAAATCATGTGTGGTTTGGTGCGAAAATACCTCAATGCACATCTGAAATCGTTTCGAGACGACGTCGCGAACTGACTTGAACCCGCCCTAGCTCTGGTAACTTAGGGACTGAAGCTTACGTTTTTGACACAATGTTCACTGATGAATTGTCAAACGGTACGCATATTTCTAAGCGCTATCATGAGCTGTTCAGGAGTTTTATCAGAAAAAAACCTTACGGGAGAGGATGTCAAAAACAAAACGACCCCCGCACTGCGCAGGTTAAGTACTGAACTCCTCATATAGTCTGGATGGAGTCGTCATTGGGCTGTTGCACTTGCTGTAAGCATCGATCATCACAAACTAACAACGGTCACGACTTCGTTGTGATCTATATAATGGGATACGGCGTAGGGCCAGACATTGCATTGTTCGGGGCGAAGGGAAGCCCTAAAATCGATATGGAAGATACAGCCACTAATTACACACGACACAGACCAATACAGGCTAAAATCGATATGGAAGATAAGGTCACTAATCACACACGACACAGGCTAACATAGGCTAAAATCGATATGGAAGATACACCCACTAACCACGCACGACACAGGCGAACACCGACTAACGATCAAGGTAGCAGAATTGCGTGTTTGTGGAGGAAAGGGAAGCATGTCTCGTGGTGTCATGGCTGGAGATTCCGAGTGGGTCGGAGGGCACGGATCCCTCCTGGTTTGATATCCTGCTAATGATAAGTTATTATTTTTTCCTATCCGTCTGGGAAATGTCGGACCTCACCCTCCTCCCTCGTTTTGTTGAGATATTTCCAACGTTGTTTGGTGTCATCTGTTCCAATGTATATGGATCGAATCATTCATGAATAATCTATGTTCAGCTAACCTTGGGAAAGTCGGTCGTGCTACCCGCAAGACAAATATATCCCAATGTTTTGCTTTTTTTCTTTTTTTAACATTTATTTTTAGGTACATTTGACTAGGTAATAAGCGGCAGTACATGACGCGGCGTCATGAGATAAATTTTTTTAGCAGGTCTGAGCTGGACCCGGTTGGGTGGCCTGTGAGTACAGTGCAGGTGTGTGGCCACTGTCCGTGGAGCTACTCACTGACGCAGACCGAGTGCGGGTCGAACCATCTGCGGCCGAGACACGTGTTGGGTGGCCTGTGAGCACGGTGCAGGTGTGTGGCCACTGTCCGTGGAGCTACTCACTGACGCAGACCGAGTGCGGGTCGAGCCATCTGCGGCCGAGACACGTGTTGAATCGAGAGCCGTATATCTGGAAGGTCTTGCGACAGCGGTACCTGGCCACCCGACCGCGAGATTTGATTCGGGTAATGCCGTTGTCAATAATGGGACGGCGACATCGATTTCTGCGCCACCGCAGAGCACTCCCTGCCGAAAAAAACCAATACATTCACACAAAAACCTGTGCAAGCACGCGAACACATCATAGAAGCACCAGCATTAGGGTACATCACTTGTCCCAAGGTGTGAAATCCAACTAGCCGGTAGTCTAATTTTGTTCTGTCTAACCCAGGTAGCAATAACATGACATATTATAGAGCTTGGATTGCACTTACACCCATCATCATGAGCTTGAGCTTGATTATTAGCATTTTTTCTGAGATTCTAGAGAGGGCTGATGAGACGGCCCAGTCGTTTCGAATTGAAGCATCGTAGAAAACATCGTCGATACCACTGGGTAGCTGATCATGCGATGCCATTATTTACATCCAGCGTGACCTCTTGAGGCCAATGCATGACCTCTTGGGTCAGGCCAAGTGCCACTTTTGGGTAAAAATGGATGCACTTCGAAATTAAATGCAGCATTAATCTAATAATGTTAAAAATGCAATCATTATACCGTCCGTATGAGACCAGAATACATCAGGACGTTCCTAGTCCACCGAATGAGTTGAGCACACAAACAGTTAATCCTAAGAGTCCAGTTAAGAGCTAGGGCGGTTCAAGGTTTCAGTTCTTAACGTTAAATATTTGAGAAAAATCCGTGTTTCATTTTCTTACATGGCCCATTTCACGACAAATCGGCAAGAGCATAACACCCAATATTTCATATTTTGATGAAAATGATCGTGAGGTTATCTGATGCGCTGAATCTAGCTGTGCCATTTAAAGAAATATCAGGTCAACGGTCAAGAAGTTATAGCCTCAGGCATTTTTTATATGACACCTAACAAGGGTGTTTTTGAGGTCCTTAACACAATGAAGAACAATCAGAATTGTGGCAAAGATTATATCGATGAACTCACAATAATCCACTGCATCTTTTGACTATTTCGGAATTTTTGGTTCCGGGCTATCCCCCCCCCCCCCCGACGAGACACCACCTTTCCGTGGTGGGGGGATTGCGTGCCCCAAAGATCCGGCTCCCATCTTACCGGTGAGGGGTCAGACAAAGTGTGCTCACTCGTCCTTCCATCCATACTCCCCCATTCCAATGCCCATCTCATCTCAACGTCCATGTCCTTCACCTTGCCCTGCAACACCAACTCTCCATATCATGAGCAGGTAGGACAACTTCCCCGGTTCTGCCCTCCAGCTCAGTTTTGTCGGGGTAGTCGCGCCCCTTCGGCCCGTCCCCCGGGGTTGACGGAGTCCTGGAGGCTGAGGTCTCCCGTCGCACGGTGCTAGTTGTGACGGGGAACCAACACGCCTCTTTGGTCCTAATATCCCGGAGGGGCGGGCGGGCCCGTAGGGCCCAATATGGGCCAAGCGACTTGTCGCCTCAGGGCGACGGTCTGGGCCCCGGCCCAGTGTCTGCCGGCCCGGCCGGCTGGGGTCAAGGCGTGGGCGGCGCTGGATCCCGGTCGGAGTGGTGAGTCTCTCTCTCCCGGCCGGGCGAAGGTGCTGCCTGCCCCGTATAGCTCCTCGGGCGCCTGGCGTCCTCCCGTCCGCGGGACCCAGGCGTCCCCCCAGTTGGGCCCCTACGTGGTGGGGCGCCTGAGGAGCGGAAACATATCACACTTCCATGACAACTTCCAGCACAAAAACAACCCACCTGTCCCCTCCAGTAGGGGACAGACAACCCGACCTAGGACTCTGAGTGTAGTGCATGGAGGGCCCGGCCTTCAAGCTGGTCTTCCTGCACCTCGTATTCTGATCATAAATCACTCGAGGAAAACATGAAACTTTCTCTTCTTACCCCATTCCAAAGGAAGGAGGCTTGTGACAAGCTAGGGTCGGTATTTATTTGTGAAAAGCTCAGAGACGGTGAACTGGAAGTCGAATTTAATACTGCTGAGGATGCAAGGAGGGCGCTTGACGCAACGGAAATAACTTACACTGTACGACAGGAAACCGGCATGAGAATAGTCACCGTACGCATCGAAATTCAATCCCACAACACCAAAAATTACTCCAAAGGAGTCATCAACTGCTACGACCTGCGAGATGTTTCGGACGCTGACATTGTGGATGGCCTAACAAAGTGGGGAGTGGTAGAGGCGCGAATAATTTCAATTAGAAAAGGCCAAGAAGTGCAACCAACAAACAACATCATCTCAACTTTTCGTACGACGGACCTTCCTGAATATATCTTTGTAGGGTATGTTCGCGTGAAGGTCCGTGTATTTGTACCTAATCCGATGAGGTATTTCCGTTGCTCCCGTTTTGGTCACACATCGCAGCACTGTCGAAACCGAGAGACATATGGGAGATGTGGATCAGTAGAGCATGCGCAAAACAAATGTGAAGCGGAGAATCCACACTGTTCCAACTGCGGCCCAGACCAAATACCACATACCGCCTATGATCGCTCTTGTCTCATTTTCTTAAAATGGAAGGAAATAGTTGCTATCAAAAGTTTCAAAAAGATCACATTTCGTGAGGCGCGTGATATTTATGAGGTAGCGTATCCGAGAATATCGTATGCTGCAGAGGTAAAACTGAACTCTAAGATCACACAACAGTCTCCAATGTAATTACACACACACATGAGTGTCTCTCATCTTATAGCTCAGCTCAGTGCCATAATGCTTGCCTTTGGTATTGAATGCTCACCGATAGGAAAAAAAGTTTCGTCCTCTCCCCAGACGGTGATAAGGGAGCCCTCAGCTGAGGACCCTGTAGCGACTCCTCAAGGAGGAGAGTGGGTCCAGGTCCAACGAGGAAAAAGACCTGCCCGTCCATCTTCATCCAAACCCAACCCCTCCCTAGCCACTCCAACCCCTAACTCCAACACTCCCCTCCCTACCTCCTTGGCCCAATACTCCATTCCCGCTAGGGAAGAGCCCAGGAGCTCTCCGGGACTAGGACTTGAGACACCGACGTCTCAGAGTCGCGTCGAACCGACGACAAGAATGGGGAGCCCTCATCCCACATCCAATCCTTACCCACCACCATCGCCAACCCTAAACCTACCCAACCCATCCCTACACCCTCCCGAACCACCCGAACTCCCCCACCCCCACCAACCATCTCCGAAGAGAAGCGCGTGGCCTCCGGCTGGGTACCGGTAGTTGCACCCTCAACGACCCGACCACGCCTAGGAATTGAGGTCCGCCCAGGGGCTCCCGACATGGGGGCTTCGGGCCGGAAATCCCGAGCTAGGTCGAGGGAGACGTCACCTAGTGCAGGAAGACAAGCCCACAAGGCCTGCCCCCCCCCCATCGTCCCCAACTCCACAAGCCAGCTCCCTCCACACCGCAGAGACTGGGAGGGTGATGGGCCCGCCTCCCACACCTCCCCAGGCAGGCGACCAGTCCCGCTGGTCGCCCGCAGTAGGCCGGAAGCGCGTCTCGCCCGGGTCAGTCTCGTCAACTCCCTCCACACCGCAGAGACTGGGAGGGTGATGGGCCCGCCTCCCACACCTCCCCAGGCAGGCGACCAGTCCCGCTGGTCGCCTGCAGTAGGCCGGAAGCGCGTCTCGCCCGGGTCAGTCTCGTCAACTCCCTCCACACCGCAGAGACTGGGAGGGTGATGGGCCCGCCTCCCACACCTCCCCAGGCAGGCGACCAGTCCCGCTGGTCGCCCTGGGAGGGTGATGGGCCCGCCTCCCACACCTCCCCAGGCAGGCGACCAGTCCCGCTGGTCGCCCTGGGAGGGTGATGGGCCCGCCTCCCACACCTCCCCAGGCAGGCGACCAGTCCCGCTGGTCGCCCGCAGTAGGCCGGAAGCGCGTCTCGCCCGGGTCAGTCTCGTCAACTCCCTCCACACCGCAGAGACTGGGAGGGTGATGGGCCCGCCTCCCACACCTCCCCAGGCAGGCGACCAGTCCCGCTGGTCGCCCGCAGTAGGCCGGAAGCGCGTCTCGCCCGGGTCAGTCTCGTCAACTCCCTCCACACCGCAGAGACTGGGAGGGTGATGGGCCCGCCTCCCACACCTCCCCAGGCAGGCGACCAGTCCCGCTGGTCGCCCTGGGAGGGTGATGGGCCCGCCTCCCACACCTCCCCAGGCAGGCGACCAGTCCCGCTGGTCGCCCGCAGTAGGCCGGAAGCGCGTCTCGCCCGGGTCAGTCTCGTCAACCGGCGGGGTCAGTCTGAGAGCGCGAGCGCGCACAGCATCCGACTCGTGCGCCCCGGCTAGTTCTCCATGAACTGACCTGTTTTAACATTTTTAACATAGCTCCCTATACAAGCTGTTTTACGATGGAACTGCAGGGGTTTTAGAAGTAGTGCCCATTAATTGCAGGCAGTGCTAAGCAGGGTCTGTCCGGTGGCGTTCTGCATACAGGAGACTAAGCTGTCGCCTGACACCGCAATCCAGGTGAAATGCTACACCCTCCACCGAAAAGAAACAGCATCTGACACTGTTTCACATGGTGGAGTGCTACTAGGCATCCACCATAGTGTTCCATCGCATCCACTAGTTGTGAACACACGTCTCCAAGCCGTCGCTACCAGGGTGCACTTTTGTCGGCAAATGATTTCATTATGCAGTATTTACCTGCCCCCTGGAACCCCATTTCCATCTGCTGAGCTGAAGCTTCTTTGCTCTCAGCTCCCCGAGCCGGTTCTAATTCTAGGCGACTTCAATTCACATCATACCGTTTGGGGATGTGAAGATGTCAACGGGCGTGGACATCTTACGGAGCAGTTTTTACACGAGGAGTCCTTGTGTGTCTTAAACACAGGTACCAGAACTCATTTTAGTATGCCACCTGGACAAACCTCTGCGCTAGACCTCAGTATCTCTAGTCCTCAACTTCAATGTGCCTAATATTTTTTTTTTGGCAATTTTTTTTTTTTTTTTTTTTTTTTTATATTATTTTTATTTTTTAATAATAAAAAAAAAAAAAAAAAAAAAAAAAAAAAAATAAAAATTTTTTAAATTTAAAAGTGTTTATTTTTTAATTTTTTATAATTTTTTTTTTTTTTTTTAGTTTTAAAATTAGAATTTATTTTTTTTTTTTTTGGTTTGGGGGGGGGGGAAAGGAGGGAGGCAGGAGGGGGGGGAGGAGAGGCAGGGGGGGTTCAGGGGGGGGGGGTTGGGGGGGGATAGGGGGGGGGGGGGGGGGGGGGGGGGTCGGGTTGTTTCGGTGGGGGGGGGGGGGGGGGGGGCCCACTTTTTAATTAAAAGGGAAGAGGTAAACCCGGACGACGATACAAAGGGAGGTAAGGGGGAGGAGGGGGAGAGAGAGGGAACAGAGTTTTTTTTTAAATAAAAAACCCTTTTTCCCCCCCCCCTTTTTAAGGGAAAAGAACGGCAGAAAGGGCACGACCTTTGGGGGGGGAGGAAGGGGTCCAGAAGGCCCTGATCAAAGGTGGACACTAAAAAAGACGCAAAAAAAACAGGAAGGACAAAAAAGACAAAGAGGAAGCGGCGAATAAGCCAGGAGGCTAAGAAGCAAAGAAAAGAACGGACAAAAAAAGCGCCAAACACAAAAAAGGGGACGGGGAGGGAAAGGGCGGGGGCGGGAGGGGGAGGGGCAGGCCAGGGGGGGGGCGAAGGGCAGGGACTCCAGGTCATCTTCGCTGACGGATGCCGCAAGATGTCTGGCCACACACCGGCTTCATTGCAGAGTTGGGCTCTGGGTCGTCCCCTGCTACACGTCCACTGCCTCTGCCACAGTCTGGAGCGATCTTCGGCCACATGTTCGTGAGATATGCTGGCCCCACCACTGGTCCCGCCTCCTGGAGTGGTGAGGAGGCCCAGAGGCTCACGGGCAGTGTGTGGGAGCTGCCGGTGGTTGAGTTCGAGCCGATCCCCAGCCCCGCCCCGCTCACTGCTGGACAACATCCCGGAAAGCATCCGAAGGAGTTCAATCACGACACCAGGTACCGATAGAGTGGCGAGCGCGGGGAGTCGGGGCGTGGAGGAGAGGGGGCGAGCAGAGGCGGGGGTGACGATGCGAGTGGCAGACACAGGGCAGGATACTGAGGGTCTACATGAGCACCTCCTCCCCCTCGAAGCGCAGAGGCGGATGGCCATGTTCATCATCCAGGTGTACGTCCACAGCTCCGGTCAGGCAGGGACCAGCTGCGGAGGGACCCGCCACCTGCCCCACCATAACCAGGTCAAGACCTTCGCCCAGGAGGAGGTGGACATGCGAAGCCCCGCATACAGTTCAACGGCTACTTCGGCCAGTTTTAAAAAAAAAATAAAAAAAAAACCAAATTAAATTTTCCACTTCTTTGAGGGGAGGGTGGAGATTTAAAAGAACCCCCCTCCCCCCCCCCCCTCCTTTTTAATTTTGTTTTTTAGGGTTTTTTGGGGGCCCTTTTTTTTTTTTTTTCCCCCCCCTCGATGGGGGTGGGGGGGGGGGGGGGGGGGAAGAGGGGGGGGGGGGGGGGGGGCAGGGGGGGGGGGGGGGGGGGGGGGGGGGGGGGGGAGGGGTTTTTGGTTGGGAAGGGGAGGTTTGTGGGGTAAAAGGGGGTGTGGGGGTTTTGATTTTGTTTTTTTTTTTTTATTTTTTTTATTTTTTTATTTTTTAAATTTTTTAAAATTATAAAAATTTAAAAAAAAAAAAAATAATTTTTTTTTTTTTTTTTTTTGTAGGGGGGGGGGGGGGGGGGGGGGGGAGGGAAAGGGGAAGGGGGGGGGGGGGGGGGGGGGGGGGGGGGGGGGGGGGGAGGGGGGGGGGGGGGGGGGGGGGGGGGGGGGGAGGGGGGGGGGGGGGGGGGGGGGGGGGGGGGGGGGGGGGGGGGGGGGAGGGGGGGGGGGGGGGGGGGGGGGGGGGGGGGGGGGGGGGGGGGGGGGGGGGGGGGGAGGGGGGGGGGGGGGGGGGGGGGGGGGGGGGGGGGGGGAGGGGGGGAGGGGGGGGAGGAGGGGGGGGGGGGGGGGGGGGGGGGGAGGGGGAGGGGGGGGGGGGGAAAGGGGGAGGGGGGGGGGGGGGGGGGGGAAAGGAACCGCCGGAGGGGGGGGGGGGGGGGGGGGGGGGGGAGGGGGGGGGGGGGGGGGGGGAGGGGGGGGGGGGGAGGGGAGAAGAAAGAAGGGGGGGGGAAGGGGAGGGGGGGGGGGGGGGAGGGGGGGAGGCCACCCCCCCCCCCCCCCCCCCCCCCTCATCAACACCCCCCCGGGCGGGGGAGGGAGAGGAAGGGGCGGGGACCACCCCCCCCCCCCACCCGGCCCCCCCACCCCCTAAAAAGGGAAACCAACCCAAAAAAAAGGTTTTGTTTTTTAATGATTAGAGGTGAAAAAAAATGTTTTGTAATTAGGAAAGGGGGGGAGAAAAAAATAAAGGGTGGTGGTTTGGGGTGTGGTTATTTCCATTTTGCAACAGTCTAGTGGACACTGATCCTATGGGAAGTGACCGCTTTCCTGTATGGCTGGAATACCGTGACGGTCCTGTACTTGGACAGAGGCCGCGGCGATGGAACCTTCGCAAGGCAAACTGGACTGAATATGCAACACAAATAGAAACGGCTTGCTCAGCTGATGGGCAGGAGAAACCACAAAGTATAGAACAGTTCACATCACTGCTCCTAAATCCTGCATCTGCATGCATACCTGGCACCTCCGGTGCTCCCCGGCGTACCCCGGTCCCGTGGTGGACGGAGGAATGCGGAGACGCCATCCGCGCAAGAAAAAGAGCATATCGTAAATTTAGTAAAAGTAGTAACACTGGAAATATGGTCGCCTTTCTGAGGGCCAAGGCTATGGCACGTCGCACTATACAATCAGCCAAAAAGCTAGCATGGCGAGAATATGTGGGCCAAATAAACAAGCATACCCTGACTACACAAGTATGGTCGAGAATAAAACGCATTGGAGGTCAGCATTCATCCGTTCCCCTACCCGTGCTACGCATGGGTAATATGGACGTGACCAAACTTATCGACGTTGCCAACGAAATTGCTCGCTCCTTACCGGAACGTAACCGTGGCAGTAATTGGGATCCGCAATTCTTGCGTCACAGGTCGCGTTGTGAAAAGCTCCCCACTGACTTTGCCACGAGTGACAGCATATCATATAACCAGCCATTTACAATGTCCGAACTGACTTCCGCCATGGCGAAGCTCCGAAGTGTATGCGAAGACCTAGACAACATCCACAACGAAATGATAAAGCATCTTCCTTCATGTGCGACCGAAACACTTTTAAACATCTTCAACCATCTCTGGCAACAAGGCAACTTCCCGGTAGCGTAGCGAGAGGCAGTGGTGATACCAGTGTTAAAACTGGGCAAGAGCGGACTGGAACCGCTCCACTATCGCCCAATAGCCCTTACTTCCTGTTTGTGCAAGCTGATGGAAAGATGGTAACTACCAGACTAATGTGGTTTTTAGAAATTCATAGCTTTTTCTCAAACGCACAGTGCGGTTTTAGGAAGAACCGGAGTTCAATTGCCCACATCATAACCCTGGACACTGCAGTACGCGGAGCGTTTAAGCAGAAACGGCACGTCGGCGCTGTCTTTTTTACATTGAAGCAGCTTATGACACGACTTAGCGCCAGGGTATTATTGCAAAGATACATAAAAGCGGTATTCGGGGATTAATGGGGTTATTCATACATAATTTTCTGGCCGACAGACATTTCCGTGTTCGCATTAGCCACCAGCTCTCCAGAAGATTTGTACAGGTGAACGACGTGCTACAGGGAAGTGTTTTAAGTGTAGCGCTGTTTGCGATAATGATAAGTGATATTTGCGACGAACTTCCAACACAACTTGGTCGGTCTCTATTTGTAGACGACTTTGCCATCTGGTGTAGCACAGCTAGACTATCTGCTATGTCGAGACGTCTCCAATTGGCTGTTAAAAAATTTGAAAGATGGGGTGCGATGAATGGATTCAGGTTTGCAACACAAAAGACAACCGCAATGCATTTCTGTCGCCGGCGTAACTGTGCAGGATTCTGCCTCAGTTTGTATGGGAACCAAATACTGATGCCACCTGAGGTGAAGTGTCTTGGGGTGACTTCTGATTCACGTCTTAGTTATACAGAACATTTTAGAACACTCCGCGACAAGTGTTTTAAATCGCTGAACATATTAAAGTGTGTTTCTCGCACTAGCTATGGAGCTGACAGATACTCACTGATCCTGCTGTATCGCTCACTGATACGGTCTAAACTGGACTACGCTTGTTTTATTTACGATGGAGCACCCAGTTCCACCAAACGAGCACTGGACACTTCATCACACCGCTATCCGCATCGCGATCGGAGCATTTCGCACGTTACCCATCGTAAGCCTTCTGGCGGAAGCACATGAGCCGCCTCTATGCCTGCGCAGATAAAGGTTGAGAATGTGGTACGCCTGCAGGCTCCGACAGTTTCCTGCTCGTCCGGCTTACCCGCATGTCTTTTCGCGTCGACTACGGACTTTTTTTTCTCAGAGGAACGGAATCTGAATGTCGCCCCGTTCGGTGTGCGAATTCGAAAGCTTCTGCAAAATAGTCGAGTTCATCTTCAGGGAATTCGGAGAGCCCAGGACATGGAAACATCCCCATGGCAGCTGATTGCACCGGAGGTGGATGTATCTCTCGCGAAAATCAGGAAAGCCGATGTCCCTCCAGCAGAATTTCGTGCACTTGCGCTGGAACATATTGAAACATTTCAGGATTGGGTGGCAACATATACTGACGGCTCTCGAACAGAGGACGATGTGGGCAGCGCTTTTGTTTGCGGATCTGTCGCCCGCTCATTTACTCTCCCGACGTACGCATCGGTGTACTCGTTGGAACTTGTAGCTATTACGAAAGCTCTATGTTTTATCGAGGTGTCGGATGGTGATCGTCACGTTATATTCACTGATTCTTTAAGTAGTCTGATGGCCCTGGACACGTTTTATCCATCAAACCCCCCTTCTGCGTGACATTTTGTGTCGTCTTACCGATATGCAACGCCTAGGACGACGGGTGATTCTATGTTGGCTCCCTAGCCATGTGGGGATTTATGGGAACGAGTTGGCAGATGCTGCGGCAAAGCGAGCAGCACACGCCCCATGTATTCGGTCATTACCACTCCCTGCCACGGACCATTACCGACAGGAAGAGGTGACACTTTGCCGCCTCCGCATAGGGCACATTTATGCCACACACAGGTATTTGTTATACGGTGACGACAAACCGCAGTGCTCCAGATGTCAGGCACAACTGACAGTTCGCCATGTTCTCATATCATGCCCTTGTTATGCTGCCGAACATAGACGTTATTTTGGGTCTGCCCAGGTGGCTTCCCTTAGAGATATTCTGTCGGACAACTCTTCCACTGTCCAATCGGGACGATTGATGATTTTTTTTTATCAGATATGTCGTTCACAGCAATATATAACCCTCGCTGATATACACCGCATGTAAACTTTGTACCACAATAGGAACAGGTGGACGGCTAACCACGATGTGAAGCTTGATGCTACTGCACTTCGTTAACGCCAAGAGTTATGGGCACAAAATGACCACAGCAGTCGACGCGCCCTAAAGCCCAAATAACTAACTAACTGGTTCCGAGCTATTTGAATTCGTGACATCGTGGCCTTAGATCACATGGCCTACTTTAACCTTAGAGACAGTCGCAATGCAATTTGAAAAGTTGCAGACATGAAGTTCGATACTTTATCTGTCGAAGCAAAAAATAAAAATAGGGTTTTGGCCCTAGAACTACATATCCGTTCCGAATTAGGCATGCATGGTTGCTTTCGGCTAGTTTATCGTTGCATGATTTAATGTGTTTAGAACGGTATATTTCTTAAATACAAGCCTTTTGACGTTCTAGGCACGTGATGGGATGAAAATGTTTGTCATCTGATCTTGTGTTGTGTTGCAGAAGTATTATACTCGTGAGATCAAAGGTAAAAAGGGAAAAATGTCTCCAAATTGTCGTATTACATGATTTATGGGTTAAAACTTACGATGAAATACAAGGAGAGAGAAGCATCCACAACATAGCAATCACATTCTGATAGCCGGGAAACCATTCTCACAACCATTTATTGCCTCGCGAAGATAAAAATCTGTGAATGTAGTGAAATATCAGGATAGATACAAACAAGGGGTGGAGCCGTGTTTGGGTGCCCGGTGTTCACCGCTCATTCTCGCTGACCCTGCTGCCTGTGAAGCGAGGACAATTATGAGAGTGTTAGACGCAGACAAGGTGAAAGTAAAGCTATTTTATGTTCTAACTTGTTGTGAGGTCAAGGGTTAAACAGAAGTGGCAGAAATGTCTCCGAATTGTGGTAGGTGGCCCATTCCACGACAAGTCGACAAATTAAGGGGCCAAAATACACCATGCACTTCATATTTCGATTAAAATACCTATATAGAGGCAGTTTGAGTCCATAATCCAGCAGTGCAATTTTGAGAAAGATCGGAGCCATGGTTAGGGTGTTATAAGCTCGGACATTTTTAGGAGGTCACCTAAGTCTTTGGAAGCCTGTAATTCAATGAAGAGTAACACGAATTGCACGAGGCTATATAAAACGCTGAACGAGGCTGTAACACTCGCTATATAACGAGGCGATATAACGCACGAGGCGATATAACGCATTAAGGCTATAATGATCTGCAAATCGGCAGATCATCCCATACCTTGTCAGAATCCCAGTTCAAACTGATGATCCGTCACCGCGATAATATTAATCAACACAATCTGTATCAGCGCGCACACTAACACGTCTCACTTCACCCAGCTACCATTAGCAAACGCCCCGCATCGGTAGACAGTTCATGAACTATTACGGTGCTGTGGGTTACTGGTGCGAACTTGTGGTACCCCTGTGCCCCCTTCACCATGATGGCTTCCTAGAAGCGCTCTGTGAGGTGGGTCGTGACGTCCATTTCCTCCTGCTTTGACACAAATATGAACTTGATGCAGCTGACCAGCTTGTGCAACAGATACTCTAACATGTCCTTTGCCGTCAGTATCTGGTTGTTAAGCGAGCGTTTGAGGCTTCTTGACCCGTGGCACCCCTGACTGTGCCCCTTATGCAGTCGCAAGCGCCCTTGCCATGAGATGTGACAAAAAGCCACTCATAGGGCACCCTAAAATCTGTTTGACGGTGACACACCTTCATGAAGTTATGCTTACTCGCATACTGTGTAGCACTGCCGTCTATTAATTTTTTTTCGAAGTCAAGTAATTCGGTCAGAATTTCTTGGATAAGCCGTTGCAGTAACGCATGCAACATGGCGGTGTTGTGCTTTGTACCGTCAGAGATACAGCAGTACCTCTGATGGCACAGCAACTCGTCCTCACGCCAGTACACTACAAGCGGTTGCACGGTACACTGGGACGAATCCCAGTGGAAGCCTTGAGCAGCATCCTGCACCACAAATTAATATTCTTCAGCGAAATCGCACTTGTCAATCACTTCGCCTCCTTGGCAGTAGTATTTGCCTGGGCGAAGTGCTGCCCTTGTTTGCCAGTTACAAAGTGGTGTCTGGTCAGCTTCACGGCTTGCTGGCTCAAATATCGCATGCTTTCCTCTTTGATCTATACTATTTCTACGAGTGTACAGCGATGCGTGCTCATACATTGTTTGTACCTAATTTCATCATACATATCATCTGGTGCTGAATCACTTTCACTCGCTGCCGTTGGCGGCTGTCAGGCGTGGAGCAGCTGCCGCGTCCACCTTGCAACCCGCCGGCAGTTGGGCTGGGGGCAGCACGCTGACCTGTGCCCCTGTGTCGACCATGAGAGTGAGGTCTGCGTCGGCAACGTGCAGAAGTGGTGCCAAGCGTGCCGAGCCTGTGGGCGGCGCCTACTCCCTCAGGCCGTCCCGTTTTCCGTCGGCCAGGCGCAGGGTGCTTCGCATCGACGAGCATCGGCGCCGAATCGCTGATGATAGTAGCATAGCTGATGCTGCTGTGCCTGCTGTTGTCGTGGCCGTGATCGTGAACGACGGTTCTGTTGGCGAGACCAGGAGCGACAGTCATCCGTCCTTGCTCCCGGTCGGTCGCTGAGAGCTGTCTCCAGGCGACCGACGGCGGCCGTCAGCATAGTCACCATGCCTTGGAGAGCAGTCAGCACGCTGGCGTCTGATGACATCGCCGTGGCCGGAGCAGACGGAACAGGCGGGCAGGTTGCGCCGACTGTTGCCACCAAGCTGGGAGCAGAAGCCTCCAGAAACCTGTCTGCGGCTGTGGCCAGCGTACTTAAAGGCGTGTCTTCCGGAAGCAGGGCCAGCGCTGCTCGGGCCACCTGTGGCAGCCGCTGCAGGAACAACGTCCTGAGCAGCTCGCTGTCCTGCGGTCCATCCCCTGCGGCGCCCAGCTCAGAGCGCATCCTCAGAAGCAGCTGCGATGGCTTCTGGTCGCCCAGATGCTGATGCCGCAGGAGAGCCTCCAGGCGGGTGGCCCGGGAGTGCGCCAACCGGTTTCGCAGGGCCGCCGTTAGCGCACAGTAGCTTGTAGGCTGAGTGGTGATGATATCTCTCACCTGTGTGGCGACCGGTAGCGGGAGGTTGGCCACCAGCAGGTCAAACTTCACTGCCTCGTCGTTGATGCCAGCCACGCGGTATGCACAGTCGACCTGGGCTAGCCACAGGTCGGTCTCTTCGGCGGAAAATGGCGGCAATCTGAACGCCGCAAACTGTCGGCCGGACGGTGGTCGGGACTCCGACTGCTCAGCTGCCGCGGACGAAGCCTCACCGATGCCTCTGTCCATGCTTGATGACAGGCCGTTGTCTGGGATCACGTCGGGGTCACCAAATGTAGCGGCTTGTATGGCTACGTTTTCTTAAGACGTGTCCGTTGGCGAGCTCCAAAGATCCGTAACTTGTCGGTACGTATATCGGGCGGCGACAGCGAGAACCAGAGTGCGAGAGTGCGAATCCGAGAGTACCAGTTCCGAGCAGTTTCCATGTCACGTTATATACAGTAACTGCGGACGTGTCCGAGTGCGGTTCGGCAGGCGCGGCCCTTGCGCATGCGCAATGACCTGAGCGAGGTCACGGGCGATACTGGCGAGCGGCCAGTTGCCGGGCGTCTCTGCGCAAGCGCATAACAATGTTCGGCGCGTGACACGCTTGTGCTGTCAGAGCACGAGTTACTACAGCGTCACCCTCGGTTTGTGCTCTTCCTGATATTTCATTACATTCGTAGATTTTTATTTTCGCGATGCAGTAAATGGTTGTGCGAATGGTTTCTCGGCTATCACAATGTGATTGCTGTGGTGTGCATGCTTCTCTCTCCTTGTAAGTCATCGTAAGGTATAACTCATAAATCATCTACTGCTACAATTTGGAAACATTTTGCCATTTCTTTTTAGCCTTTGACGTCATGAGTTAGAATAATTCTGCAACCTAACAATCCGGATCAAATAACCGTCATTCTCATCCCAGTACGTGTGTCGAACGTCAACAGGTCTTTATTTCAGTAATCTACCGTTTTAAACACATATTAACATAGACCAGGAAAAACTAGCGCGAAAACAACCATGCATGCTTAATTTATAACGGATATGTAGAGTATTAGGGGCAAAACCATTTTTTCGGTGTTATTTCATATACCTTTGCACAATTCTGATTGTTCTTCATTAAGCTAAAGGCATCAAAAGACACTCTTGTTAGGTGACATCTAAAACATGTCCGAGGCTTTAACTCCTTGACCGTTGACCTGATCTTTCTTTAAATGGTACAGCTGGATTCGGCGCATCAGATAAACCCATACAATTATTTTCATCAAAATATAAAATATTGGGTGTTATTTTGGCCCTTTCACCATTGTCGTGGAATGGGCCACATGTAACACTTTATAATGAATGCAAATTTATCGCTTACCCCATTGGCGTATGAATAACCCGGAGGGGCGAACGGGTCCGTAGGGCCCCGTACGGGTCAAGTGGCTGGTCGCCTCAGGCCGGGCACCTGGGATTCTTCCAAGTGTCTTCCGGCTCGGCCGGCTGGGGTCAAGGTGTGGGCGGTGCTTGATCCCGGTCGGGGTGGTGAGTCTCTCTCTCCCGGCCGGGCGAAGGCGCCTTCTGCCCCGCATAGCTCTTCGGGCGCCTGGCGTCCTCCCGTCCGCGGGACCCAGGTGTCCCCCCAGTAGGGCCCTATGCGATGGGGTGCCCGAGGAGCCGAACACCAACGCATTACATGGCATCTTCAAATAAAATCATCCTGGTCCCTCGCGTAGGGGCCAGACTATCGCCCAACCCATCGCAGGTGGCAGCGTACCCAACCAGGAAAGCCACGGGAGAAATATTTAAAATGTCCCTCGCATCCTCACCTTCCGAGTCCTCACGAACAAATATTGCATCGCTGTCCCCTTTCCAGAGGCGAGACGAGTGCGACAGATCTGGAAGGATCGCCCGTTGCGAGAAGTTAAAGGACGGTGCCTATAGAAGTAGAGTTTATACTAGTAGGAGAGGCACAGAACGCATTGGAGATGACCGAGTTTGTATATAGTGTCCGGAAAAGTAGCAGCAAAGTCGATGAGAGTATCCAGATGAGGGTCGAACCCCATCAAACAAAAATACATCGCGTGGAATCATCAATTGTTACGATCTGAAGGACGTACCGGAGGAAGAAATAGTGGATGGGCTGTCTGAGTTTGGCGTGATAAGAGCCAGAAAAAATGAAGACTAGACGAGGTGCAGAGCTGATCACCACAAACAATGTCATCTTGACTTCCAATTCAACCAACTTACGTTCTGAGATCCTGGTGGGGTACATGCGGTTCAAGGCGGGACTTTTTCTCCCGAACCCGATGCGTTGTTTTAAATGTCAGAAATATGGACACACTAACCAATACTGCAGAAATCGTCCGGTGTGTAGCAAGTGTGCCTTCCCAGACCATAGTATCGAGGAATGCACCTCAGAAGTGCCACTCTGTGTCAACTGCGACAGAGGACAGGATGCCCACACATCGTCCGACCGCGCCTGCCCTAGCTACTCCAAAGAGAAGGAAACTGCAGCCATGAAACACAATCAAAAAGTAACATTTCGCGAAGCTAGGGATCTTTACGATCGCATACAACCTAGAATGTCATACGCAACCAAAATGAAAAATGTCACATCGGTATCACGGCGAGTGCAGGCAGCTGAAGCAAATGAACTCGTCGCAGCATTAAGAGAGGTTCTTCGTTCTTTCGGTGTGCTCGTCGCCCCGTCCGCAAGGCAAACTCAGCCCGAACCTCGCTCCGAGGCGGAAAGTGTGATGCCTACCTGTGATTCTGCCTGTGATATTTTCACCCAACTTTAACCCATTTTAAATTGATCAACCGCGGTCCATTTCACAATGGAACTGTATGGGGCTGAGAACCAGCACCGAAGAGCTCTAGGTACTCTTAAACGTCCACTGCCCGGCGGTCATTTTCCTCCAGGAAACGAAGGTGACACCGGCCTACCTTTTCAGCGTAAATGCTACTCAGTCTTTCGTGAGGATACGCCCTCTGACACCATTGCGCATGGCGGTGTGCTGCTGGCCGTCCACCATAGCTTGGCGGCACAGAGATTGGTGCTTCAGTCCAAGCTGCAGGCTGTTGCAGTAAGAGTGCATCTTAATCATCGTCTCCTATCTATTTGTTCGTTGTGAATGCCGCCTGGTGCTGGGTTCCCATCCACTGAGTTGCGACGCCTGATGTCAGAGCTGCCCCCGCCGGTTTTAATACTAGGCGATTTTAACTCTCACCATACAGCATGGGGATGCGAGGACATCGATTCACGAGGTCGGCTTTTGGAGTATTTTATGCATGACGAGTCCCTGTGCATCATAAATACCGGAACGCCGACGCACTTTACTCTGCCCTCCGACCATACATCGGCTTTGGACCTTAGTTTGTGTAGTCCACAACTTGCACAACTTTTTACCTGGTCTGTGGCTGATGACACTCGCAGCAGTGACCATTTTCCTGTGTGGTTGGAGTACCAGGATGGCGCAATACTTAGAACTCGACCATGCCGATGGAATTTTGAGAAAGCGGACTGGACACCATATGAGGCACGACTGGAGGAGTTTTTTTTCCGCACGGCCTCGTGTGACACCTATGTCGGTCGAAACACCTACCAACGCAATAGTGCAGACAGCCATTGACTTCATACCCCGCACCTCTGGCACTCCTCTTCGCGCTCCCGTCCCGTGGTGGACAGAAGAGTGTCGTCAGGCAATCCGGACAAGACGACGGGCTTTCAGAACCTTCGACCGAAATAGCAACATGGCCAACCTCATCGCCTTCCGACAGGCTCGAGCCATCGCACAGCGCACCATCCGGGAGGCTAAGCGTACCTCGTGGAGGGCCTATGTGAGCAAACTAAATCGCTCCACACCCACATCACATATCTGGTCAAGGATAAAGCGCATCGCAGGCCAGTTCAACTCCACCCCTTTGCCAGCACTACGGATGAGTGGCCGAGACGTCACGCACCGGGTTGATGTGGTAAACGAAATTGCCCGTACCAATATCTGACCGATGCCGTTACAACAGTGGTGACGACATCTTCACACGTCGCAAAGTCGAGTGCGAGAAGCAGCCATTGAACTTCTCCACCTCTGAGCAGCTTTGTTATAACGAGCCATTCACCATGACTGAGCTGAGTTTCGCTATTGGAGCCCTTCGAAGCGTATCCGAGGGTCCCGACCACGTACACAACGATATGCTCAAGCACTCCCAACACGGGCACTTGAGGCTCTGCTAGACACGATACATACACTTTGGGAGAAAGGTGACTTTCCTTCTACCTGGCGGGATGCTACTATGATACCAATTTTGAAACCCGGCAAGGATGCTTCAGACCCAACGGGCTACCGACCCATCTCACTGACATCAACACTTTGTAAACTGATGGAGAAGATGGTTAATGTTCGCTTGACGTAGTTTCTTTACCGGTATGATATTCTAACTAACTTACAGTGTGGTTTGAGGAAAAACCGTAGCACCATCGACCATCTTTTAACTCTTGACACTGTGGTACGAGCAGCTTTCCACCAAAATCGTCACGTCGGTGCAGTGTTTTTCGATGTCCAGGGAGCATATGGCACAACTTGGCACTACGGCATTCTAAAGAAGGTCTTTAGATATGGAATTAGAGGTTCCATGGCTGACTTCCTGGATACTTTTTTGTCAAGACGCTTTTTTTTTCGCGTACGCATCGGGAACTACCCGTCAGACAGGTATCCACAGGGGGATGGAGTACCACAAGGAAGTGTGCTAAGCGTGGCGTTGTTTGCCATCGTGATTAACGACATCTGCGACTCCCTTCCACGTAGCATTGGCAGAGCACTCTTTGTCGACGATGTAGAGATTTAGTGCTGTACATCCAGTGCACCTTCGATTGCACGACAGCTGCAGTTGGAGGTATCCCACTTGGAAAGGTGGAGTTCCGAGAACGGGTTTAGAGTCTCGACTGCAAAAACAGTTGGCGTGCACTTTTTTCGGCGCGGCCGGAACTGCCCGGACCCTGCTCTCCAGCTGTATGGTGAGCGATTTCCCTTCCGGTGAGTTGTTCGATTCTAGGGAGTTATTTTTGACACTCGTCTTAATTACAAATAACATTTTAAGACACTTCGGGAGAAGTGTTTTACATCCCTAAACCTGCTAAAGATGGTTGCACACACATCTTACGGAGGAGACAGGAAAACCATGTTACTGTTGTATCGCACTCTCATTCGTTCAAAACTGGACTACGCATGGTTTATATATGACAGCGCATTTGTAACGAGCAAGCGCTCACTGGACACTGTACACCATTCGGCGCTCTGCATCGTGACCGGCACTTTCCACACTTCACCTTCTGCCAGCCTTCTGGCTGAAACCCACGAGTCACCACTCGTTCCGCCGCGAAATGCTCGGGATGCGCTATGCCTGTAAGCTGCGCCAATTCCCTGGTCATCCCGCATATTCTCCGTGTTCTCCCATCGAGTCATTGCATCATTTGGTCCAAGACGCATTCTGCATGCCAATTCCTTTTGCGTTCGCATACTCAGGCTCTTTGAAGATAGTGGGATTCGACCGAAGTGAATTATGCTGTCCAATCTGGTTCAAGCACCGCCATGGCAAGTGACTCCTATAATAGATATGTCACTTTCCTCGGTTGGAAAGGACCATGCTACACCACAGTACCCACTGTCACGTGTGCTAGAACACATAGCCTCGTTCGAGGGATACGTCCCAACTTACACAGATGGATGCAAGACTGATGCTGGTGTAGGTAATGCATTTGCTACTGGGCCTCCGTCAAGATCTTTTTCCCCACCACATGCAACTGTTTACACTTCAGAGCTGGTGGCGGTCACAAAGACCCTCAGTTTTATTGAAGTGGGGCGGGATGCCTCGCATGTCATTTTTACCGACTCACTCAGCAGTCTCTGGGCGCTAAAACAGCTTAGCCCACCTGACATCATTTTACAGGACGTTTTACGGCGTTTCGGATCACTGCTCGAGCTGGGAAGACTATTAGCCTAGACTGCCATTTAAAAACAAAACAAATGTCGCGATAGAACGGTCATGTGATCTATGCCGCTCCCTCGCGGGGAGCGGCATAGATCGCATATATGGGGCTTGAGCTGCTCGCTTCGCAGCAGCACCCGCCGCCTCGTTCCCCACGATGCCGACATGGCATGGGATCCAACAGAGGACAAACCTCCGCCTGCCCCCCCCCCCATCCTCTTCTGTAAGCGGGCCCAGTAGGTGGCAGGGATGTTGAATTTCGTCCGATGGACGGCGAAGCTCCCGTTGAAATTCGTCATCGAAGTCCTGAGGAAAATGTGCTGGTTCCGCGCTGGACACATCACATTTCGTTCAACCGTTGATGCATTATCCGAGATGACTACACCTGGTTCCAACGGTACTACGCGTGATTCGCCACAAACGCCACATCCACTCAGCCGGGCATCATCTTTGCTACCGACGACTTCGGCCATCTACGTGGCGGAATATGCCGCCACCCTGATCGCCGCGCCTCATATCACCTCACCAACAACATTGTATATCAATAATGTCGGTGTGTTCTTCAATTTACACACGGATCGTTGTCCTGCCTGCACGATTGTCCTGATTCTCGGCTGTCGTCACCGCTGCTTCAGTGTCCGTCATGCTCTAACGGCCTGTAACACAATCGCGCCTTCCGCCGCTCCCTTCGGTCCCGTGACATTCTGATACATATATATATATTAGGGTGCATCAAAAAATTAAAATTGCGATAAGCACATTACTTGACCCGTTATTTTGTTCCATTTGATGTAGGAATAACAAAATATCACGCTTTTTGAGATTGAAATACAATTAGATGTGCCTCCGCACCACCGAAAACTAAAAAAATGGCAAATGCACGTCTGAGCAGATCCATATGATTTTTCATTTTTTCCTGATAATTTGATGCATCCTCCGTACGCAAGCGTGTCATTTCCATTCGCGGGAATAATAATCCCAAACAATGTGTGTGAAGTAATACACTAAAAATCTGCTCTGCGTTCATTGTGCCCCAATTGTGTCTTCCAGGACATCAGCATGAGCGCTCCTGCTGCTGACTCATCCCCCGGGCCTAAGGCGACGCGCTCAATAACACGCGTCTTTGGACTTCCTGGAGGCCTCGTAACAGCATGGGACGCGGAACTGCCCCAGATCCGCCTCCCCAACAGCCTGCAGGTGCTGCGCTGCATGCTGCACTTCTTGGAAAAGGCAGCGAAAGAGAAGCGACCTGGCGCCACATCCGCTCCCATACGCTTCGCATCGGCTCAGCACGTCGTTGATATGATCGTGCCGCTCTACGCCAAGTGTGGCATCCCGGTGGTGAGCCGAGAGCGAGCAACCACCAAGATCCTCCACCTGATGGATGAAAACAAGAAGCTGCGCGCCATCAACATCAAGCGGCGTGAGACTGCAGCCACCCAGCTGCGCGTACAACAATCGGAGGAGGCACTGCAGCGCACGTTCGTCCTCTGACCGCCTAACCCCTGGCCGTTGATCAAGAAGGAGGCTGACTGCGCATTCATCCGATCAATGATGACCGATCGGCTGGCGACGATGGGAGGCCTTGACCAGGTGACAGCTCGGCGGGAAGCGCGTCGCCAGGAACGCGCGGATGCTGCTCTTGCGCGACAGGAACGTGCTGCCTTACAGCAGGAGCAGTCGAGCGCCACTGCAGTACTAGACGATGTCATCGATGACGAGGCTGACGTGCCGCTCGTTGCTGATCCTGCCGACGACACTCCCTCGTGCAGCCACTGGACACCAGACGTTGGTACCCGCTCTGCACGCAAGCGGCCAGCTGGCACTCAACTCTTCATGCCTACAGACATCCTCAGCAACCCTGACGTCGTGTCCCTGGCTGCACGACTCAAGATGACACCAACACAGCAAGCTGCGTACACACAAGGGCTCATCAACGCTGCTGGTGGTGATGTCGCGATGATCGCAGGCTCGTACGCCACTGCAGACCGCGCGCGGCGACACGTCGTTGAGGAAGTCGCTGTGAATCTACGAGAAACGTGGGAGGCGCCTCAACTCTGCACGCTACACTGGGATAGCAAGCTGTTGCCGACCCTGAGCAACCACCGCCAACTGGAGGAGAGTCTCGCTGTTGTTGTCGGCGACTCAAAGAGAGTGAAGCTGCTGGGCGTCCCTGCCTACACCAAGGCCGCTGACGAGGAAAGTGGTGCCGTTGTGGCACGCTGCACAGCTGACCTGCTGCAGAAGTGGAAGTGCGGCGACAACGTCGTTGCAATGGCGTTCGACACAACGGCTGCCAACACCGAGCACCTCACCGCAGCGTGTGTGGCAATTCAGGACAAACTCCAGCAAGCTCTTCTGTGATTGGGCTGCCGGCACCACGTGGGTGAAGTCGTACTTGGCCACGTGTTCGACGCACTAAAGTTCGAGGCTTCGAAGTCACCGGACATCGCCATGTTCGTTCGATTCCGCAAGCACTTTGACCTGGTGAACCGCACAACCCTGCTGACGTTCTCGGAGCCAGCAGAGCCCGAAGCTCGCGCTGTGCTGGAACGACTGCGAGTTGCAGCAGTGACCGCCGCCGATGCGCAGAAGGATCTGGTGCGCGATGACTATCGCGAATGTGTGCTGCTGACGCTCGCCTTCCTCCGCGGTGACCACCTGGAGATGAGACGTCCTGGCGCGTTGCACAAGGCAAGATGAATGGGCAAGATCCTCTACGCCATCAAGATGGTGTTGCTTGAGGAGGAGCTGTTGAAGGTTTCTGCTGGTCCATCAGGAACGACCATCGTCACGCGCCTCCAGGCGGTCAAGCTTCGCGCGTTCGCGGTGTTCGTGACGCACCTGTACGTGCCCTGGTGGCTCAACTGCCGGCGAGCCGTGGACGCTCCGTACAGAGACCTGCAACTCTACAAGGATCTGCTTGCCTACCAGGCTGTCGACGCCTCAATCTCTGCTGCAGCGCTGCGCGCATTCCAGCGCCACAAGTGGTACCTAACAGCCGAGTTGGTTCCCCTGGCTCTCTTCAGCACGCTGGTGCCCGACGAGGAGAAGCGCGCTCTGGCCAACGCCATGCTCGCACTCAAGCCGCAGGAGCCTCTCGATCGCCCGGGGGACCGTTTTGGGAATGGCTTCGGCAAGCCACGCTTCCCGGATTTGCAGCCGGACATCTCCCTGCATGAGCTGGTCACCCTGGACTCGTGGTTCACCTCGTTTCGTCTGAAGCTGAACCTAGACTTCTTGCACACGCCAGTGGCTGACTGGGCGGGCAGCGGTGCGTTCGGTTCGGATGAACAGAACATCTGCGCGCTCAACGTAACCAATGACTGCGCTGAGCGTGGAGTGAAGCTATCCACAGACTTCACGGAGGCTGCTCGTACCGACGACCATTTCCAGAGCATTCTGCAGGTCGTTGAAGACCACCGCCACAAACGCCCTAACCTTCGCAGTCGTAAACCACGTAAATAGGTGCGAAATTTAGGTTCAATGACCAATTTGCACCTGCACAGTGACACAGTGCCATGTTCACTGGCCAATTTGCTACCTGCACAGTGGCATTTCGTGTTCTGATGTTTGCCTGGATGGAGGCACATGTAAAACGTCTTCGATTTGGATAATATATGACGAACATGTTTAACTTACATATTGGAACGTTTTGAGACCCAAAGTAATGCAAAGTAGAACACTTAATTTTTCACTATTGATTGGTGATGCACCCTAATATATATATATATATATATATATATATATATATATATATATATATATATATATATATGAGTAGTTTGGAAGCAGATTATTTCATATGCATTTTTCATTGAATACGACCGCGAGTTCAGCGTTGGTGATCTTCTTGCTTATGGATTCAATTGATCGTATTATTTTCCTTGTCTCTTCGTTGTGTTTGTGTAGTATTTCGCCGTAGTCCATGATGGTCAGAATTAAAATTAACACATCACTGTATCTTATCGACGTTTCGTCTTAACCTAAGACATTTTCAAGACGGTATGTTGGGAAAGTCACATTGATGAAATATACACACTTGATGTTTATGTTTTGGGTAACAATTCGCGTGCGTGATGTCAGTGGACTCTGGAAGTACTGGAAATATACATTTCCGGTATTACACTGCAAAACACATCACTGTGGAGGGGGGGGGGGGCTGTCCCTCGTAGAGTTTGAATGTTCCACGCGCGTTGATTTGTTTGTTGATAGCTGCATCGATGTGTCTGGTGTATGCTGCCTTTAAGGCAATAAGACGTCGTTTGCTGTGAGTGGTTGCGAGTATTTTTTTGTGTTTTCTACTAGTAATTTCCCTGTCAGCGCTGTGTTGTGGTGTTCATGTGTATGAGAGAGTGGCCCGCCGTTTTGTAGGTGCATTGTGAGTCTTCGACTGAGTGTAGTGGTTGTTTTTCCGATGTATCCACTGTGAGGTAGGAGTGCGCATCTCCTAAGGTACAATTGTAGTGGTATATCAGATTTGTTTGTTTGAGTGGTGATGGATCATGTGCGATATTGTTTTTCAGCAGTAGTGATGCTATAGTTGGGCTGTTGTAGTATATGCTCAGTTTGATTTTGTTTCCTGGTTTTTGATTTTGCAGTTTCTCCGAATAATGTTTTTGAGTGCCGTTTCATTTTGTTTGTATCCTGGTGTCATTGTGTTTCTGTAGAACAAGTGGTGAGTGTCACCGGCTTTTGTGCTGGCTTCTTTTGTGCCGAGGTGTTTTGTGATGACAATCGCATAGCTGACAATCGCACGCATAGCTGGTCTATTCGTGATATCGGATAGTTGTTATTTGCCAGTGTTTGTTTTACTTGTTTTAGTTCGTGATGCATATTATGCCATGTGGAGCTGTGGCTAAGCGTACGGTGTATGTAGGATTGTCTCATCAATTCCACCTGAAAACGGGGTGAATCCTAAAAATCAAACTTCAAGGTCATGGTAGTGGCTGTAAGCCTAATACAAATTCCATAGCATGCTATTATTTTTTTGGGGATGCGGCGAAACAAAATTCGAATACACGCTTGTTCCATTTCCACCCCCCCCACAAAATAAACGTTCAAAGGCGTTTAAAGTCTACCATAACCAGCATCGAAACGCTGGACCAATTCTATTTCGCTAAAAAGCATAGGAACTCAAGATATCTTGCTTAAGATGACGGGAAATGAGAGGATGCTGGAATGATTATTTTGTCTTTTTATTAAACTACCTTTTGGAAGATGTTGTCTTAACACATACACTATGATACAAACATACATTCATACACTCCTTGGTACATATACATATATTGTTATATATATATATACATATATATATTTATATACCGATGTATATATATATATATGTGTATATATATACATGCATATATATAAATATATATATATATATATATAGATATATATATATATATATATATATATATATAAATATATATATATATATATATATATATATATATATATATATATATATATATATATATATATATATATATATATATATATATATATATATATATATATATATGAATACATAGTTAAACATAGCATGTTTGTGAGTGTGTGTGTATGTGTGTTTTGTGTGTGTGTGTGTGCGTGACGTGGGTGTGTGTGCGTTTATAAAACTAATGTATATTTGTAAATCAATATCAATCCAATGTTTAAACCGGCAGCAAAGGGCCTTTAAACTGCTAAGACACAGTGGCATACCGAAAGAGGGGGAACATTGGAGGAAATTTCTCCCCCTGAGAGGTTGTGGGGACCCCAAGAATCGCGCCGGGTTTCGGAAAAATTGCGCCAGGCTATCTAAAAGTCCCACTGGGGCCCCGAAAATCGCACCGGACCGTTAAAAATCACATTGTGGACCTCAAAACGTCGCGTATGGGCATCTGAAAATGACGCTGGGGGCCCCTCAAAATTGCACCAAGGCTCCTGAAAATCACATTGGGGCCCAAAAATCTTTCCGGGGTCTCTAACATGACGCAGGGAGCTATAAGAAGTGGAAACGAGACCCCTGAAAATGCCGCTGGGTCCCCAAGAAGTCGCGCCGGTCCCCCCGAAAAGTGTTGTGGGGCCCCGAAAATCACGCTGTACCTCACTCAAAAGGTCGGTTCGGGCCTCTGGAAATCACGCTGGGGTCCAAGAAGTCTTACCGGGATCCATAAAAACGACGCTGGGGCCCAAAAAGACGGACCGGGCCCCTGGAAATCACGCTGGTACCCCCAAAATGTCCAACTGGAGCCACTAAAAATCACAATGGGGATCGAAAGTTCGCACCTGGGCCATGGAAAATCACGCTGGTGGCCCACTAAATTCGTGCCTGGGTCCTTGAAAATTACAATGGGGCCAAAAAGACGTGCTGGTCTCCTAAAAATCACACTGGGGCCGACATGATCGGCCCGGGGCCACTGAAAATCCCACTGGGGCTCACAAAAAAAAATATTCCTGTGCTCCCTGAAGATCACGCTGCGGGCCTTCACAGTAAGCGCCTGGGCCTCCGAAAATCATGTTGGAGCCCAAAGAAGTCATGCCAGGTTTCATGAAAATCACGACGGGGCCCCAAAAGGTCTGGCCGGGGCTCCTGGAAATCACGCTCAACTTGGGGTACAAAATGTCATGCCCGGGCCATTGAAAATCACGCTAGTGGCTCGACAGGTCGCACCCGGGCCCCCAAAGTCTCATGGGGACCACCAAAAAAAATGAAGCCGGGACAAAAACAAGTTTGGACATGGACAATCACTCAGATCCCAACAATCGCTCGAAAACCCCCAAAACATGTTGGGCTCCAAAAAACGTGTCGAGGACAATACAACGCGCGTTGGGTTCCAACAAATGACGACTTGTCCAAAAAATCACCCTGGCACCAAAAAACAAGCCATACTGCTGCCCTTGCAAATCACACTGGAGGCCTATAAAGGCGTGCCGGAGCCCCACAAGTGGCAGCTGGCTTCCCGGCAGTCAATTACTACCCGGGCTGTCACTCTGCGGCCACAAAAAATTACATCAAAGATTAGAATTAAGAGGAAGCAAAATATTGACGCCAATATGCCCACTGCAAAATCGTCATATTCTCAAAGTTTATTGGAAAGATCGAGATGACGCTGCCCGCCTTCACGGGGCTGCTCCGCACGAGAGGCGCGAATTAGAGGGAAGGACACTTGGGCATGTACCCCCATGCATGGAAGTGTGTCGACTCTCTGACCGGGAAAAAGCACCCACGATAGGCTGCAATGCACTATGTCCCCCACCCGCTTACCATATTTTGTAAAGCAAAAGATGTCTTTATCAGAGGAATATGTACGTTTTTAGAAGAAAAGAGCCTCCTGAGAGGAACAACTGCCCTTTTATATGTACCGGTGCACCCATTCAACCTCCCCAGCTCAACAAATTGTCAGTCTAAGGTGCCCCCCTATGGACTTTGACAGTTGTTCCTATCCGAGGAAATGGCGCCGCTCCAAACGATTCCAAACGCCCATAACTACACACAGTTGTACGCTTTGATGAAAGAAGAGCATGGTCTGAGCGTGGCGTTGATATGTTGTAACTACTCCGAATGCCTACTGTACTGTAAAGTCATATAATCACATAATCAATAATCAAAATCATAGACTGACTACTGTAACTACTGCCGCCCCGGTAGCGCAGTTGGTTAGAGCACTGGCCTGCGCTGGTCTCCCCTGTCCTGGCAAAACAGGGTTCGAGTCACTTCACGCGCTCGTATTTAGCCCCCGGCTGGAGGGTCAGTTGGCAGCTGGCCCAGTAAGGCCGGGGACGAACAACCGGGCGGCCGTGTCGGTGCATTGACGGCACGTTAAACCTTCGGTCAAAATTCTGCCGTTGCACTGGAATTCATGGATCGGGTGGTGGGCCAGGGTTCACGCAACAAGCTCTGCTTAGCAATAGGAACCTGGTTCATAAAACCACCCCAGCAAAAACTCGGATTTTTTTTTTTTTAATGATGGCTCTTTAAATGTTCGGGAACATTTCTCTATCTGGCCTGTCTTGAATCAATGACCAACGATCGTGGCCCGAAATTTGTTCAAGATATGCAAAACAGATGTATATGAAGGTGCTACAGTTTCGGATATCTGTGTCTACTCATTCGGCAGCTATCCCAGAAAAACCTGAGGACGTGGGGCGGGGCTCTCTCGAGAGCCTCACCCGGGCCGGAGAGAGTATTACATGAGCGTAATGCCATAATTCCACTGCAAGCACAAGCAAAAGATAAACTTAATGGTTTTCTACGCCTCCTAGAAAAACTAATTCGTACCATCTACGAATTGTACGTCCTCTTCAGTGCTTCACGCTGTTAAATATGCCACATTTTGCCTAAGATGACTCGTAATTCGAAGATAATCGTCGTCATCTTGGTATCAAATGAGTCTCTGGGAAAATAGCATGACTATAAATCGGTAAAGGGAATTTCACTGGGCGATATTACCCCTTGGCGGGCATAACCCATAGACCATTATGTCTTACAAAAACTGATATGACATACTATATATTCTCTCAAATGTGTCATTTTTGTTGGAAAACAAACTCCAAACGTACAAGGCACTAATCAACGCATCAACGACTGGAATGCCTCGTGTAGTGTTCTAGAACAAAAAGAAACGCTTAACTGTTCGGACCAAAACCGGCTTCTCCTATTTCTCCAAGTCATCACGTTCGCAGTAATTAATAACATCCGGTAGAGTTCGCAAGCTAGAACCACCAAGTCTTCTCCTAACTGAGCCCGTTTAATCTCAAAGGCCATTATACACGTGCTTTCCACGACACTCCTCATTATATTTGACAAGACCTTAGCCACTATTTTAGAAACTATATAGTAGGCAAATCGATCTATTCTTAATACTCTTTCGATCACCCTGTTTGCTATCAATGTTACCACTCTACGACGATGCGCTATGAAAACACTCCTCTTCCTTTTGCTTTAATTATGTAATATACGATCATGTTCCCCGGGCTCGACCAGAAGAAAAGGGGGAAATTACTTGGAAAATCCGGAAGCCGAAGTAGCTTTGCTATTCATCTTACCCTTAAACACATGTAGACAGTATACACCTGTAGTCCGACCATTGCAGGAGTTCTTTCCATTTTGTTAATTTGGGGAAATCTATAGAAGTCAGATTGTCCTCGATTCGCCGATAGCTATTATCTGTATCACATGTAGACTCATATAGTTCATTGAACTATGCTTTCCAATATTCAAGAACGTCTCCGTTGTCGGAAGTTCGTTGCCCGTCGTCTGTTTCCAAAACATTGATGTGTCCTTAGCATTTATTGGGGGCACATACAGAAGACGAATTTGGCAGGTATCCAACCCTGATTTTCCCTTTCTCAATCTAGACCATAACTTAGAGGTCAAGTTTTTAAGTTTCTGGAATGCATTTGCTCGATCACGAACAGTTCCGTGTCTGCTTTAAAATTAATTGGTAGAACTGGAGACAAAAACAGTCAGTCCCATATTGTTTTAGTCATTTCATATAATTTCTTCTTTTCTCCCTCTGCCTGACCTCCTCTTTACTGCTTCTGATGCCACTCGCTCGAATGGCACTCGTGATCACTTCTAGCTTCAAATCTAAACCGTAAACATTGTCCCGTATACGCTGTCGTTAGTATTATTCACTTTTAATCTCTGCACGCACACCGCAAA
>JAOTOM010001538.1:0-72176 GCA_034440615.1 Ashinkailepas kermadecensis | reverse complement strand
GACCAAAGTCCGGCATGACTGCCATCATGGCAACTCAGGTGAGGCTGATCTCGCGTACGCTTGCCTGAAGCAGAGCGCTTACATTTGTCTCCAAATGTCGCCGTGAACATGCATGTGCTTGGGATAAATGGTAGTAAACAGAGTTGGAAGCAGCTCCTACTCGATGTCGACTGTATTAGCAGGGCATACAAATGGTTCATTCACACATAAATAAATCACAGTCGGCATGCTGTCACCTGGCCCTCATGGCTCGTGTGCATTGATCAGAGTGCGGACCATCTTAGGCCGTGCCGCGCGTGCCTAGGTGGTCTCTATCCCACCGCTAATGGACAATGTGCGGCGCTCTGGAAAGCCGCAGAATGGCGATATTTGTGTTTAATTTTGCATCTCACCCGGCGGGAAGTTACCGGGGTTGCTTATTGGGCATATTGCCGCCAAATCGATGCCTGTCGGAGTCCTGGTGATGATTATCTACCGACCATAGGTTCGGAGACGCGCCGGTCCGAACTGGCGACACTGACGTCACTCCCGAGCGAGGACGAGTCGGGTCATTTGACCACTCGACCACACACCCCACTCGTGTGTGGTAGGACGAGTCGGATCATTTGACCACGCGACCACACACTACTAGTCTGTGGGGTAGGACGAGTCGGATCATTTGACCACTCGACCACACACCCCACTCGTGTGTGGTAGGACGAGTCGGATCATTTGACCACTCGACCCTGGTGTGTGGTGGGACGAGTCGGTCGCATCATTTGACCACTCGGCCCACTCGTGTGTGGTGGGACGAGTCGGATCATTTGACCACCCGACCACACACCCCACTTATGTATCGTCATATATTGTGAAGATACTCTATATATGCCACCGGCAGCCCAGAAGCACCCGGTGCATTTCATCATTGCACGAGGGCTTTCCTGGTGAAAATATCATTATAAGATTCCTTTTTTTGCAAATTATCACCTAAAGATGGTTCCATCCAAGGTATATTGTCTTAATTTTATGTTGCTAATTCACATTTCGTTGCGTGGAACCTTCAGCTCTTTACCGTAGGGCACTAGCTTCAAAGTGTTGAAAAACATTACTGCACCACTGGCATTACCACTGCCATTACTCCTGGCGTCACCACTCTCACCACCACTGTTATTACCCCTGGCATCACCACTGGTATTACCCCTGGCGTCACCACTGGTATTACGACTGGTACTACCACTGGTATTACCCTTGGCGTCACCACTGGATTACACTGGTACTACCACGGTATTACCCTTGGCGTCACCACTGGTATACGACGGTACTACCACGGTATTACCCTTGGCGTCACCACTGGTATTACGACTGGTACTACCACGGTATTACCCTTGCGTCACCACGTATACGACTGGTACTACCACGGTATTACCCTTGGCGTCACCACTGGTATACGACTGGTACTACCACTGGTATTACCCCTGGCGTCACCACTGGTATTACGACTGGTACTACCACTGGTATTACCCTTGGCGTCACCACTGGTATTACTACTGGTGTCAGGCACAGCTATTGTTTCACCCGTCACCAGCCGCCCCGTCAACTGTCGCCAGCTGCCCACATGTACATGCACGGCACGGCGGACGCAGACCAGCCGTAGCCAAGGTACGGCGCCGGGCGCGAGAGCACGCCCGGTGGGCCACTCACCAGTTTGAGAGAAGCCATGTCTGCCGCCTCTGCTCTGGACACAGTGTGCAGCGCGCCGTCGGGGCGGCGACTTTATACCGCCACCGGAGCCAGCTGTTTCACTGCTTTCCACGCGTGTCGGTGGACCTCGACGGCGCTGGGTTTCTCTGCTGTGACAAACGAGCTGCAGGTGATGAGCACGAGCGAACATGAAATAAATTAGTTTTACAGGTGTATTTTTCTGAGAAGCAAATGCACCTTTTATCGAAATAAACTGGTAGAAATCCAGGGACTATAATATTGTGGGGTAGCCCGGGCCGCCACAGGTCACTTGTGGCGCCCTCGTCACCATAAAAAGGTATTCCTCGACCAATGTAAAATGAAGAGATGACCTGGGCCTAGCATAAACATCCCGCAGCAGAAAGGCTCTTCTGCCGCGCCGATATCGTAGAGCTTCTTGCGCTCTATTTCGGGGAGTGAAATGAAGTAATTTCCTGCATATCAACAAATCAACAATATCAACAATGTCTTATCAACAAATTATGTAAATACAGAGACATTAGCTCTTTATTGCATTCCATATACAATTCGCATTCTTATGTATCAGGAATTTTCCGATGAACTTTTCCTAAAGAGAAAGAAAGGTTGAAATACCCTTAGTTATGAATTCTACCAATTCGGTGTCTAGGGCCTACAGGTCTCACCCAACGAGAAGAGGCAAGCTGGCGAACCAGATTTCAGTTCGGGGAGGGTTGGAGCGGGCCCAAAGCGGCCCCCTCATGTTTTTAAAAATCTGCGGAAAACATCACACTTGACGGCCCCTATGTTTGTAAACTTCGAAATAAACACTTTTCCTTACGTTCCCCTTCCTATTGGTTCAATGCGGCCCGGATCAAAGTGGGCCCGTTGAACGGGCCCGGTTCAGAGCCCCTGGTTCAAGACAGGGCCCCAGGTTGAAGCGGGCCCCTGGTTCAAGCGGGCTATTGGTAATCGGGCCCCTAATCAAAATGGGCCCCGGTTCGAGGCGGGCTCTGGTTAAAAGGGCCCCCAGATTTTCAGTTGGTTCAAAGGGCCCTGATTCGACCACAAATCCTCCGTACCAGGGCTCAGTAGGTGGCCCCTGGCGGCGGCCGGGGCCATGGCCGCCCCCTAGTTGCCACGAGGCAAGCCGGAACTAAAATATTAAGTGCTGTAAATTGCATGGATACGATGAACAATTCGCAATTCTGGATTGGAATTGAATGGGCATTACCTAGTGCTTCAGCGTTGACTTTCTTTCAACGGCACAAAAGCCCAAAAGCATAGGCGCACCCAAGGGGAGGGCTTGTGTGTTCAGAGGGACGCCTTCGTTATCCAGAGGGATGCCTTCCTGTTTAGAGGGGTACTTTCTTAGTCGACAGGGGCGACTGTCTAGCCCAGTCTTGTTTGCTATCGAGACGGACGGCTTCGTTACCCAGACACGCGCCTTTGTCATCCAGATGGGTACCATCGTTATTTGGAGGGGAACCCGTCTAGTCCAAATGGGCATGTCCTTTCTCCCTCCGTTCTCCAGTGGGCCGCCTTCGTTGTCCAAAGCGTCGCTTAGGTAGTCTAGGGGGCTCACTTTGTTATCCAGATGGACTCCTTCGTTATGCAGAGGAGTGCCTTCCTAGCTTAGAGGGGCGCCTGTATAGTCCGGAGAGGCGTCAGTCTAGTTAAGAGCCACCTATTTAGCGATCGCGGGGACGAGGCACATGTCCCCAGTTGCCATCCTGGATCCGCCACTGCTTCACCCACCAACACGTGTGTGCCTGGTGGTCGGCAGCACCGAGACGTGATCACAGCCGCCGTCGCCGCGACACGACCGATCGGCACCCGCCGCCGCCTCCTCACTTCCCTTTCTACCAGCCGTCGTCGTTCCTTAGAAAATGTGAAAAGCCGTGCAGGCGCGCGAGGCGGTAAAGCGCCACTCCGGCAGAGGTATGGGACCTGCCGGCCGGCCCGGCGGGTAAAAACAACAACAGATGGAAGCTCGTGAGATCGTCCGTCCGATACGTCACCGGCGGGATGTGGAGAGCAGGAGAGAAGCAGGAGGGAAGAGAAAACTGTGCGCAACACGGGCACAGTAGAGGTAGGCAGAGGCACAGATCGTCCGTCCGATACGTCACCGGCGGGATGTGGAGAGCAGGAGAGAAGCAGGAGGGGAGAGAAAACTGTGCGCAACACGGGCACAGTAGAGGTAGGCAGAGGCACAGATCGTCCGTCCGATACGTCACCGGCGGGATGTGGAGAGCAGGAGAGAAGCAGGAGGGGAGAAAACTGCCCAACACGGGCACAGTAGAGGTGGGCAGAGGCACAGATCGTCCGTCCGATACGTCACCGGCGGGATGTGGAGAGCAGGAGAGAAGCAGGAGGGAAGAAAACTGCCCAACACGGGCACAGTAGAGGTGGGCAGAGGCACAGATCGTCCGTCCGATACGTCACCGGCGGGATGTGGAGAGCAGGAGAGAAGCAGGAGAGAAGAGAAAACTGCGCAACACGGGTACAGTAGAGGTGGGCAGAGGTACAGATCGTCCGTCCGATACGTCACCGGCGGGATGTGGAGAGCAGGAGAGAAGCAGGAGGAAGAGAAAACTGTGCGCAACACGGGCACAGAAGAGGTGGGCAGAGGCACAGATCGTCCGTCCGATACGTCACCGGCGGGATGTGGAGAGCAGGTGAGAAGCAGGAGGGAAGAGAAAACTGTGCCCAACACGGGCACAGTAGAGGTAGGCAGAGGCACAGATCGTCCGTCCGATACGTCACCGGCGGGATGTGGAGAGCAGGAGAGAAGCAGGAGGGGAGAGAAAACTGTGCGCAACACGGGCACAGTAGAGGTAGGCAGAGGCACAGAGGACATGAGAAGTAGATGGATAGTGAAATTAAGAAGGGGAAAGATTGTTAATGGAATGAGGAGATGAAAGGAGAGAGAGAGAGAGAGAGAGAGAAAGAGAGAGAGAGAGAGAGAGAGAGAGAGAGAGAGAGAGAGAGAGAGATAGAGAGAGAGAGACGGAGACGGAACGGAGACGGAGACGAAACGGAGACGGAGACGGAGACGGAACAGAGACGGAGAAAAGAGAGAGAGAAAGAGAGAGAGAGAGAGAGAGAGAGAGAGATAGAAAACGAGAGATAAAAACCCCACCTTCTAAGGTTTTTCAAATAGGGTTTTGGTACACAAATTATTACATTTAAATCACGTCTATAATCTTTATATGCGAAACATAAGGCAAGACCACATTCTATTTTCGTCACAATTAAATTATGTGCACGACATATCATCATAATTGCCCAAAACCTGAACTGAAAATGATTCATCCTCGAAATAACACACACCAATACATGTACATGACCATGAAACACTCGCATTCCCCTCCCCCCACAAAAAAGCACACAACTAGAACCAGGAGGATAGTTATAAGCCATGGGCTACAGTTCAGCACTGCAATACGTCAATATGTGCGATGACTTGGCCATCTGCAGCACAGCGTTAATATTCACGTCGAAGAACGGCTGAATAGTTATCTTGCTGATCGTGAAGCATCAATGATTTTCTGAGAAAAACCTGAATTATGGTTATGCTGTCATCCTTAACGTGAAAGGCTTAAAAGCAAGTATTGAAATATCCATTATAAATATTTTTAATATTCACGAAACGGGAAAGTTATCTTCATAATTATTTAAACCTGAATTATGGTTATCTATACGAGGGTTAAGCAAGGTATTATATATATATATATATATATATATATATATATATATATATATATATATATGCCACACATATAGAATGGTTAACTATGCTACATCTGTCAAAGTATCATCAAAATATGGCCACATATCTTTGTGTAGTGTGCATCCCAGACACGGTCCTGGCGCTTTGTGAGTGGGTAAACTAATCTTGCCCGGTCTCCCCTACTAGAACGCATGCAACTAATTACCTAGCATGCTGCAGCCAGCCAGCATGAGAGGCTGTGTGGGCAATTACCTCCTTGCTCGCACGGCAAAGATCCCTTGGTGCTCTTTGACAAGAGCAGGCTAACGCCGGCGCCTTGGCAAAATGAAGTATCTTGCCAGCCCTCCCCACCCCAAAGCACAAATTATCCTGTGGAGGAGTAGGCAAAGTAAACTAAGCTTTATCAAAACCGTCTGAAACATCTGGGAGACGGTCTCCCCTCCCCTGTTATCAGTGCCTAACGTCACATTCACTATAACGAAAACGTACACTTCCTTTGAACGTGCATGCAAAACCCACTCGCTTCAAAGGCGGTGCAAATAACCTGTGTGGTTCGGCACGCCTCTAGACACACTCTTCCTCCCCCCCCCCCCCCCGCCCCCCGCCCCCCGCCCCCCGTCCCGCCGCTCGACAGTTCTGCGCAGCGTCAATAGCCGCTAAATAGCGTGGCCTGTGTTAGTTTGTCGCCTGTACGTCGGATCTGCCGAAGCTCTCGGATGTATACAAACTACGCATCAAATTATACCCTGCCTCAAAGCGGGGAAAGCGTTCCGTTCGATTTGTTTACATTTTCACGGTCTTGGGTCGTCACTGGGCTTAGCCAGCTGATTGCAGCAGACAATTGGGCACCGTCTATCAGTTCAAGTTCAGGGCACTCCCTGTTGACGAATCCATGTTTGTTCGGCTTTCTATGTCAGTCGTGGAGAGCAAAAGGTAAGTCATGGATAAGTAAGTCACGCGTGACTACGTGAACTACTGTCGATGAAGGTCAATTTCAGGCTGCCTAGTATATACTGGTTTAGTTCATAGTGCAGAGCAGTTCACTAAAATGTTTGCTACTTAACATTGCTACCCATAATTGCAAGTTTTGAACAAAATATAAATTCTGAGCTTGAAAATTAATACATAATATAACAAATTAGTGGTTTAAAAAGTGGCGCGCAAATCTTGCACGTAACAAGTTACATACCAAATTGCAAGGACTATGATTATAACACAGAGTTGGTGGATGGAGCTAGCTTACGAGGTAAGCTAACCTAACATGTGAGGTAAGCTATGCTTCATCGAATAATTAATTATATTTAATCAGATATTTGAGCACATTTAAGGGCACACATCGAATTTTAATTATTTTTCCTTCAGACTGAATAGTCTGATTAAGTATAGACTCACTGGCGGATCTAGCCCACCGGTTTGGGGGGGCCAACTTTCGGTTTTCGGCGTCAGCCCCACCCCCTCCCCTCCCCCAGTGGCGTACCTAGGTATTGCATCAGGGGAGGGGTCGAACGGATTTGGAGGATGCCCATTCTCCCACTATTTTTGGTTAAAAGCACCGGATTTGGACCACTATTTGGCAAAGGGCCCATTTTTAAAATAATAATTAAAATTAAAATAAAATAAAAGTAAAATAATAATTGACAACTTAATTTCCTGTGTAGGGGCCCCAGCCTACCTCCACCGTTTCTATGTTACCGGATTTTTGTTCTTGTTTACCAAAACGTTCACGTTCACGTTCAACGTCTTGTACCACGTTAACGTTCGCGCACGTGGACACTGGCGGATCCGATTTTGTCAACTCTTGCTGTAAGCAGAACTTGATCAGCAACCCTCGATGTGTCTCAGAATCTACTATGCTACTATACTGGCTTCCAAACAATTATATATTTTTTTTAATCCTTTAAAATTGGAGATTCTTTCATCCAGACGCTATTTTTACCTCGGCAAAGGTTACTGCATTTTAATTTAGTTGACTTCTGTTGGTTTCGGGGGGCAAAAGACATTATGGCCCCCCTTTTAAGCGCTTCGGTGGGGGGGCATGGCCGGAATGGCCCTCCTGGATCCGCCAGTGCATGAGGGTATGTGTAAAACTTGTCTCGTAGATACCTTAAACTGCAATAATACCCTTAAACTTTGATAGCCCGGTCCTACCACCCGAATCTCCCCTACATGCAAACCCATCAGTTATCTCTTCAGGATATAAATACATACCTCCTCTTGCTATTCTTCTTGAAAAAAATCAGTCAATGTAGCCTGTCTCTTCATCTTAGCAACCCCAACACCTATATGTTTATATAGCCTTGCCCCAACACCAACATACGAAACATGCTGCTCAACTGGGCTCAACTGGTCACTCGCACAAAACATCCTGTTCAAATTCCGCTTTCGAAATCTGGCTCACTGGGTCCGCTTGCCCGTTACTGGCTAAACAAACTTCATGAACCTATCTGACGAAGGAATAATGAAACTGCTGATTTCGTCATCTCTTGCTGTAAGCAGAACTTCAACAGCATAGAACCCACGATGTGCCAGAATCTACTATGCTACCAGATTGTGCTTCCAAACAATTATAACAAAATACCTTTAAAATTGGAACTTTTAAACCTTTAACCTCAGCAAAGGTTACTGCATTTTAATTTAGTTTACTTTTGTTGGTTTGGGGGGGCAAAGACACTATGCCCCCCTTGAAGCGCTGGGGGCATGGCCGGAATGCCCCCTGGATCCACCAGTGTATAGACTGGAGTGACTGTAGTAATAGTCACTACAGTCTCATTAAGATATATGACACAAATTGCACCCAAAATGAAGCTGCAAAATTATGAAAATTTGGTAGGCTATGTTTCCCCGGCTATCCTTCAAAACTGCCCCTGGCGCATTCACAGAAGATGCGTTGCATTTACGATGCTCAATATGCTCAAAACTCGGCTCCGCGGCGGCGGTGGCGCAGTACCACGCGTGGAGCGAAGTTGTCGATCACGTGTTCGTATTGTGGGACAAGAATCGACCGCACGTGTACCGTAACTGTCCAGAACCGAGCCGGAAGGGTCCAATGATGCCCGTCGGGCTCACCTCAACTCATGCCATGCATGCCACTCAGTGCGTGGTTACTGTGCTGCAGTGGTTCCTCAATGCGTGGTTACGGTGTTACTGTGGTTCCTCAATGTGCGGCTACTGTGTTACTGTGATTCCACAGTGCGTGGTTGCTGTGTTACTGTGGTTACTTAATTCGTGGTTACTGTGTTGCGGTGGTTAATTAGTTCGTGGTTACTGTGTTGCTGTGGTTCCTCAATGCGTGGTTATTGTGTTGCTGTGGTTCATCAATGCGTGGTTACTGTATCGCTGTGATTCCTCAGTACGTGGTTACTGTGTTACTGTTGTTCATTAGTTCGTGGTTGCTGTGTTGCTGTGGTTCCTCAACGCATGGTTACTATGTCACTGTGGTTCCTTAGTGCGTGGTTGCTGTGTTACTGTGGTTCCTCAGTGCCTGTTTAATATGTAACGTGATCAGATTTCGCTTTGCTTCGCAAAAAAATGATTTGCTTGCACAAAAATGATGTAGCCTAGCAATTCAAATGAAAACATGCTTCATCAGAGAACCACACACTTTCCAGAAAGCTCGCATCCACAGACATCATCGATTGGAATCATTAACGCACAGCGACGAGCCTTACTTAATCTTCTTCCTTGAACAGCTACGACGGTTCGACTCGATATGGTAAGAGTTTGAGATCTTTCTTTGCGATTTTCTGAAGAAATGATTGGGTGATGTCGGCTGATTGATTGCGTGAGGAAGAAATGATTGCGTGAAATGATTGTGGTTTAAGAAAGATTGTGGATCTGTTGAAGAACCGCCTCAATGACTTGTTTGGTTTGTATTCGATGGCGGCCTTGACTTTCTCAATGTTGACCGGTGAGTTGGATTGTGTTGGCATAACCATTTGCTTGACGCGCTTCATATGCGCTTATAAATGCACTTCACGTGCACCATAAAACTATCGCGCCATATACCATGTAAGTCTTTTTATCAATACGTCCTCAGACACATTTATTTTTGTTCGACACAAGCTATATATATATATATATGCATGTGTATTTTCCGTTAAAGATAACAGCATAAGCACAATTTAGCTTCTTCATATATAAGAGTTCAATTTTCCTGATGAGTTCCGTATCACGTTCAGCGTACGCGCTGAGCAAAACACCAAAGCTTTCACATTGCTATGCTTCATTGACTTGGTCAACATCTGCAGGCACACTGGCGGATCTAGGTGGGGCGGGGCACGGAGGCCATGCCACCAACAAGACTGATTTTTAAGGAATGCTTGCATTAAAATGGTATTTTCTCGCAATCTAAAAACATTGTATGGGACAAATATTATCTTCAAGGGACCCGCCGAATATAATCTCTTCAAATCTGAAGTTCTACCTAAAAGAATACACTTTGGAGGGAACGCAAATAGAAACATAATCTCAACTTCACTGCAAAACTCAGGGTAGGAAACAATCTTCCCTTTTTAGACCTCCTGATATATATATATATATATATATATATATATATATATATATATATATATATATATATATATATATATATATATATACATACATATATATATAGATACATATATATATATATATATATATATATATATATATATATATATATATATATATATATATATATATATAAATGATGGATTCGGTGGTAATTTTGCAACTGACGTGGATAGGAAAGCTACCAATCAGGGTAGATGTATGAATGGTGACGGTGACTGCTCGAATTCTTACAAAACAGATGTCTTTCGTGCTCATGTAGGTCAGCGATTCGGAACTATTCCTCATGGATTCTTTTAGATCGAAGATTATGTAGGGTGCAACAAATACTTGTGACCAATGGGTACCGGACTCCGTGTTTTACTTGGCGGTGAAATATCTCGTGAGCATTACGTACAGACCGATGGTTCACATCGGTCCGATGGTTCACATCGGTCCGATGGGCCGCAATCGGTCCGATGGCCAGCGCAACGTCAGTGAGGACACAAAGCTGTACTACAAAGGAATCCTTGCATCTGCCTGGAAACAAGGTTGCCGGCATGCGTGACTGCATGCGCTGCCTGCATGACAAGGTTATTTGCGATATTTTACACAGCCACTGCAGGCCAACCCAATAACGACCGCAAACTTAGGCCAATGATTTACAGCACCAACCCAAACACGTCATCCCTTGTCATGAGGGCCTCGGTCGAAATCGGTGCACGCTGAACCTGCCCAATGCTTGGTACTGTTGCGAATGTACTGTCAGGGACTATGCGACCCGCCAGGTCACCACATGGCGATGTGGTGACCTGGCGGGTGCATCGGTCTGACGACGACGACGCTCAGTCGCCGACCGACGATGCATCTCCCAGAGCGGGCTCCAAAAACACACATACGCGAACACCACAGCATGCCCTTGCTAGCAACATGCTCACACCAAACACCATCATATTCACACGAAGCATAGACAACAGCATAGTGTGATAACTCAAGGAAAAAACTGGCCAAAATGTTTAATTATCCACTTTTTTCCACGCGATATCTGCGGCCCCATTGCATCAGCAGATGCCTGAAGCACACCAGGGCACAGTCTTTATGCAAATTTGCACACGATTTGACATAGTAACAACTCCACGAACATGGACAACAGTACGTGTGTAAAAAACGATGCAAATGTGCACAAATGTTGTCGGAGTTTGACGACTGATAAAGGTAAGATATATTCTAAAAACCTGGGCGAGTGGGATATGAAGCGATAACTCAGGACATTCTCATGACATTAAGCAATTTAAAAATGCTAGAACCTCAGGTTCACAATATGTTATCTTTGATCAAACAATAAGTCATTACAATTATCGTTCAACTTTTCAGTACCTCCAAGTTCCAATAAGGTTTAAAAAAACACACACACAACAGCGCCCAACCAGAGACCAATACCAATCAAATCAGCGATCCTTTGATTATATATACCGTAGGTTTCTGCTGCACCAAGCTGCACCAACACCGATAGTGATCAATTGTATCCCGGCAGGTCGCGGAGCGGTGCGGTGATCGGCACGGGCGGCACGGGGAAGCCCGAGCCGGACGCCGCGACGCGCCGGCTGACGGGGTGTCTTGACCGAGTAAACTGATCCAGCGGTCGCTATGCAAAAAAAAACTCCCCTAACCGACGAGCCGACTGAGTCGAGATCGAGATAGGTCACGTACTGAGCGTTTCCCATGGCAGGGGAGCTGTCTTTGCCTGTAATGGTCGGGTCAGTGACCAGTGTGGATGGATTTTGCGTACAGTGAACATTGAGGTGCGATTCAGCAGAGAGGAATTTGTGGGCTTGTTAACCAGTGCAAAAGCGTTTGGGCGTGGCAACTATTATGATCATGTGTTTAATTATAATTTGCAGTTGGTTCAGGAGAAAATCGTTCAGGGCTATCTCTAGAGTGAGTCGTCGATTGTGGACATGAAAAACGCGACAGACTTGATCGCCAAGAACTTAAAAGGAAAGTCAGTTAACTCGCCTAGCTTAACTCACTTTCCTTTTAAGTTCTTGGCGATCAAGTCTGTCGCATTTTTCATGTCCACAATCGACGACTCACTCTGGAGATAGCCCTGAGCGATTTTCTCCTGAACCGACTGCAAATTATAATTAAACACATGATCATAATAGTTGCCACGCCCAAACGCTTTTGCACTGGTTACAAGCCCACCAATTCCTCTCTGCTGAATCGCACCTCCATGTTCACTGTACGCAAAATCCATCCACACTGACCCGAATTTGGACCCCAGCTCACAAGTACCCCAGCTCACAAGTTCCCCGGCTGATAAGTTCCAAAGCTGCCAGACATCTTCCAAAACAGCATGTAGCACGCGTCAGTTGGCGCGTCAACGCCGCCCCAGGCGTCCAGGTTGTCGTCAGCCAGCGCTGTAGCCGCGACGGGTTCGTCGGGCCGACACCAGGCGGAGGTGGCTGCCGTCGGGCCGACACCAGGCGAGGCGGAGGTGACTGTCGTCGGGCCGACACCAGGCGGAGGTGACTGCCGTCGGGCCGACACCAGGCGGAGGTGGTTGTCGTCTGGCCGACACCAGGCGGAGGCGGCTGCCGTCGGGCCGACACCAGGCGGAGGTGGCTGTCGTCGGGCCGACACCAGGCGGAGGTGGCTGTCGTCGGGCCGACACCAGGCGGAGGTGACTGCCGTCGGGCCGACACCAGGCGGAGGTGACTGCCGTCGGGCCGACACCAGGCGGAGGTGGCTGTCGTCGGGCCGACACCAGGCGGAGGTGGCTGTCGTCGGGCCGACACCAGGCGGAGGTGGCTGCCGTCGGGCCGACACCAGGCGGAGGTGGCTGTCGTCGGGCCGACACCAGGCGGAGGTGGTTGTCGTCGGGCCGACACCAGGCGGAGGCGGCTGCCGTCGGGCCGACACCAGGCGGAGGTGGTTGTCGTCTGGCCGACACCAGGCGGAGGCGGCTGCCGTCGGGCCGACACCAGGCGGAGGTGGTTGTCGTCGGGCCGACACCAGGCGGAGGCGGCTGCCGTCGGGCCGACACCAGGCGGAGGTGGCTGTCGTCGGGCCGACACCAGGCGGAGGTGGTTGTCGTCGGGCCGACACCAGGCGGAGGTGGCTGTCGTCGGGCCGATACCAGGCGGAAGTGGCTGTCGTCGGGCCGACACCAGGCGGAGGCGGCTGCCGTCGGGCCGACACCAGGCGGAGGTGGCTGTCGTCGGGCCGACACCAGGCGGAGGTGGCTGCCGTCGGGCCGACACCAGGCGGAGGTGGCTGTCGTCGGGCCGACACCAGGCGGAGGTGGCTGTCGTCGGGCCGACACCAGGCGGAGGTGACTGCCGTCGGGCCGACACCAGGCGGAGGTGGCTGTCGTCGGGCCGACACCAGGCGGAGGTGGCTGCCGTCGGGCCGACACCAGGCGGAGGTGGCTGTCGTCGGGCCGACACCAGGCGGAGGTGGCTGCCGTCGGGCCGACACCAGGCGGAGGTGGCTGTCGTCGGGCCGACACCAGGCGGAGGTAGATGCCGTCGGGCCGACACCAGGCGGAGGTGGCTGTCGTCGGGCCGACACCAGGCGGAGGTGGCTGCCGTCGGGCCGATACCAGGCGGAGGTGGCTGTCGTAGGGCCGACACCAGGCGGATGGCGTCGCATCGGACGGCCGCACCACGAAGTGGTCGTGTCGCCCGGCACATCGCCTTGTGACGCTGCCGCGACCATGCCACTGAGTAAGTGCTGGTAGAGGGACGTCTTCCGCATACCGCAAACCCCAGCCGGAGCGTGAGATCGCACGCTGGAAAAAAACAACACTGCTTTGTAGGAAAATGGCGTTCCGACAGGTCTTGGTTCATTGCTGGTCAGAAAACAACGCTTCTTCGAAGTAATAAATAGTTGGTCACTTGCTATATGTGAAACACTAAATAAGTCGAGTATTTTCGAATACAAATGCTGCCATGTTCCCAGTGCATCGTGCAAACTCTACTACCTTTATGTAAGCGGAGTTCTTTGCACCTTATCGCATGCAAATTATGTCACAAAATGGACAATCCATTACTACAGGAATCTCCTCAGAGGTATTGAACAATATGATAATGTTGAATATTTACCGATAATTACAAGTATTCGTAGGGTGCGAGTAGACCAGGGGTAAGGAGCACTTCTCCGAAACGAAATGTTATAGGTTCGATTCGCTACCCTTCGCCCAGGGCCAATCGGCGTGAGAGATTGGCAACGCTATTTGACCCAACACTCGAAGCGTCGTAAAACCAATAGCTACTGCCAAGTATTAGTAACACGGAACACTTTGCGATTGTTCAAACTGATACTATATCTGATCTATCTCAGGTATTTGCAATAACCTAGCGCACATCCCTTTCACCTGACCTTGCACCGCACCTTGTGCAACTCCGAATAGTATTTAAAGTACCTTGGACAGGGCTTAGACAACTTAACGTATGCTTGTGCGGTTCACACCATACTTGATTTGGTCCGAACTGACAACGGAAGACTGCCAGCAATTAGCTTCAAAGCGTATGTCAAATAAGAAAACCAGACTTCGCTCTCACGTCATTAGCATGACTGCGGTTGTCGGACAGGTTTCGGATCGTCGGATTTTGTTGCTTCCAGTTTCTCTACCGTTTGTCCCAATTATATTCCAAGTATCACCAGTTTATCTTGCCAATCAATTCGTACTTCCGGTCGGACAGCATCTACTTCCATCGGTTCGTCCCCTCTATTGGACAATTATCTGCAAAATTCAATTGTCCTGTCATTTTATTGTTCCCGTACTGCACATTATATGACTTCCTCCAGACTTCTGAACTATTCTGATATTCTTTGGCTGGCCGATTGCTTTGCACTCCTGTGATAAATACGTCTATGAAAATGTCTTATGGCAAGATTTTCAAGTCTGGATGTGTGTCCCTAACCTGAGTGAGTATCCTCTCGCCAAGATTTTGCACAGGTTCCCCTCTGTGCTGCTTAAAGTTTCGCAGCCCTTCCCGAGACCATTTCGGTCTGAAATGTCAGCGAACTTTTCCTTCATCAGATGCTTAATTTCTTCCCGCGTCACGTTTGGTTGATGCGAAAATGCGCGCTGGATATATTCAGCTGCTGCAGTATTCAGCAGCTGGTTCAGTAAGGGCTTTAATGATAATCATTTTCATTTCTTCGTCGTTCATCGTACGGCTGATGTGTTCAACTTGTTTGAGCCACTCGCAAAATGCGTTGACTCTCACCCGAGAATGTTTTTATATTTTGGCTCAAACCTTGGGCTCGCATTTCCAGCCTAATTTTGTTAAAGATGTAAGTAAGTCTGTCGATTGAAGTTTCCGCCATGTTAAATTTGCAAAATTATTTACACTGATAAGCTATGCTTACTAATTTTATGGAGAAATCACACGTTTCAATTATGTGTCAGCGTCTACTCATCGATTAACGCACAGAAAAAAACAGCGATTTGAAAGATTTTACGATACAGCCCTATTGGTGGCCAAAATCGGAGGGGAGTTTGGGAAGGATCTCGGGAAGCCTGGACTCACGGTTTTCTCGTTTAAGCGTCGGCAAGCCGGGTAGTGATGGCGTCTGTCCAACATCGTGTTGACAGCTGTGGTGACCCTGGGTCAGGTCACCAGATGCCACTTCCCCACATGCTCACATTCTTTCACATGCTAATGCCACTTCCTCTTCCTCGGTCCTCTCTCACCTCGCGGCAGGCGGAAGGTGCGGCAGTCGCTCTTCTCGCTCAACTCCTGGTATTGCAGTTGGATTCGATCCGCAATTATAGCGGCAACTAGTTGTAGGGAACTTCGTGTCGCCTGGCAGTGATAGTCTAGGGTTTGTCTCGCTTGTACGATAACTGGTTCACAAATCCAATAACAGTCCTTTGCCCTTGTATTAACCGGGAGAAGTATGGTGTATCGATTGTATTTCTAAACGTCTCGTCTGCATTGTCTTGCAGATCATCGGCATGGGCTTCAGCAAAACAATACGGCGACCACTTGAACAACAGTTTCTCCAATGCAACCAAAGCGATCACCAGCGAGATTATGCCTCTAAATTTCCAGTCACCCGTGACGGACCACTATCAAACGTCTTACCGCGCGGTAGCGTCTCACCTCACCGGCCGTTCAGACCCGACTGCCGAGCCGCGCGCGTGAGAGGGTACCCGTCGCTGAAGGGGGGGGGGGCGTTAGCGCACCAGGACAACGCCCTGTCCTGTCAATGACCGGGATCACCTATTGCACCACACCGCGAAGGGAGGTGTCCGATCGTCGCACTCCAGACACTCCCCACATGTACTGCATGGTACAACGGTGACACGGGTATCACAATAGTGGCACGGCACAATAACTTCCGACTGTATCATGGCGCAATGACAGAGCACCTGACGGCCGGCCACTGTTGCCATGTGAGAACGCAAACTGACTTGGCATGACACCGCCGGCCATAGCCGAGAACCGAGGCGTTAAATGCCCATGTCAGCCCAGGCACTCCAGCCACGGCTTCCGCTCGCAGCATGCATGGCTGGACTCGACGAGCCCGGACACATAGGAGCCCAACGTATTCCGAGATAGGAGCCTGAAGTTGACTTCGTTACACTTCCGGCAAATAGGGCCCCTCCATCGTCTCAGAGGCTCTCTTTGATGACCCAGGACCATATCCGGTAGGCTGAAGGCTCATTTTCAAACGTTTGGATCCTCTCCATCAGATTAGAGTCTTTTTCTTCGGCTTGGGCCCGCCGTCAGCTCAGGGGCCCTTCACATTGGCTTGGGACCCTCTCTGTCAACCCGGGACCCTTCCAACGATCCGGGGCACCTCCGTCGATCTGGAAGCCATTCATGTTTGCCCAATCCAGAGCCCTTAACTTTCCGATGGTACTCTCCGTTGACTTGGAGCACTCTTTATCGGCCCGGGACCCTTTCCGTCAGCCCCTGACCCCTTTCGTCGGGCCAGGGGTGTACACGTCGGCACAGGGGGAACTTCGCTCCCCCTGGCTGCACCACTACTCATCCAAGTACGCTCAAGTGCACCTCTTTTGACAGGGGCGTCACTGCTCTCAGCTTCCAGGTGGGATCTAAGTCCAGGGGTCCAGGAGCGATTGCTATGCCAGAGGAGTCGGGCCTTAGGCCGTCTTCTTCTCAGGTGGGTTCAGGACTCCAGGAAGCCGACACCATTATCCCTTGAATTTTCCAGTCGAAGGCGCCCCGCTCAGTAGGAAAAGCGGCATCACAGAAACACTCGAGTGCATCCCTTCGAATGTGTTTCAATGAGCCTCTGCGGGAAACACTCCAGACAAGCCCCACCGCCGGACAAAGATTCCTTCGCTGATCCGCTGTGGGTTCGGTTACGTCACTCGTTATTGGTATGAGTTCCCGAATACTTCGAGCACTTCCCCTGTTTTTTCTTACATCCTTTTACTTTTTTAACGCCATGCATCTCGAATTCAATTACAATTGTGAAGCGTTGTTAACCAACTTGCTATATTGAATGGTATTGATTGATGATTTAGCAGCATCGAATCCAGGTAGCTGAAAAATAAATATATTTTGACAAGTGTCAACAACCGCTATTCTGGCAGCACTGAAGGGACTGTTGCCCTCTCTTTTGTTATTTGTTTGGTGTGTTCGCTGTTTTATACATCTCGTTGTTCACGCCCCGGTGCCCATGAGGTGAGGAAGATCGTGTAATATGTTCGTGAGCGATTCGAAGAACGGTCGTTGAGTCACCTTCACTGCCATTGCGTGTTCCTTTTCGTGATATTTGAGCGTATTTCTAAACGTCTTGTGTGCGTTGTCTTGCAGATCATCGGCATAGGCTTCAGCAAAACTCAGCAACATGGGTTCAACTCAACAGTACTCGCTAAAATGGAACAAGTATCAACGAAATTGGGATAATTATTTGAAGAAGGTGTCAAGCAATCACTTATTCAGTGATGTCATGGTTGCCTGTGACGGTCAAGTTTTTCAGCTACATCGGATAGTGCTTGCCTCATGCAGTTCTTATTTTGAGAAAACTTTACAGGTGAGTCCTTTAAACCATTACTGTGAGGCATGAAGAAAGGGTTGACAATGATGTGCAAATGGGAAACCTGGCTTCAGTATTAGTAAGTTGTCCACTAAAATTGGTAAATTTGTGCTTTAAAGTGTTTGATGAATTTTTGGAATACCTATATCATTACAATGCTGATGCAATGCTTGTGAATGCCACTAAGATGATGGACCACTCATTTTCTGTGCAAATGCTTACTCTTCAGGTTGTGAGCAAAATAACAACAAAAAAGGAGCTATGAGTTAGGTAACATAGAATGAAGAGAAATGTTTTAAGAAATAAAATAACAATGCAGCATAACCTAACCTAACCTAGCCTACTCCCTTTGGAGAAGACAAAATAAAAAAATGTTAAAGCAATTTATTTTCTGAAAATTTTCCAAATAAAAAACCAACCTAACCTATCCTAACATAGCTGCTTTTGAAGAAAAATAGTTTTCTTTTTTTTAACAAATTTGAAAAATTCTTGATAAATTTTCCAACTTCAAAAAGCTAAACTAACCTAACCTAACCAACCCTAACTCATTTGTTGGCTTTATGAAGGCAAATATGTGTAAAAACTTGTCTTGTTACCACCTTACAGCACAATAATGTCTTTAAATATATAATGTAAAGAACATGGATACCTTGGATTGTGAACACACAACCAGTTGGATGGATGTTATATAGTATGCATATAATATTATATATGATTTGTTAAACTATGCATTGCTTACTCACCCAATATAATCTGCAATTTTCAACTTTATTGTGTGTGCATAAATAGCAAGTATTGCCTTAAGCAGTTGATGTTGCCTCAGGGTTTTAAAAATAGGTTGTTCCTGAATTTTTGGCATCTAGAACATTATCTTCACCAGGAAATTATCCCTTCATTTTTATCATTTGGAGGTTGAATGGTGCTGTTTTGATAGTGATCTGCTCTGAGAAGGTGCTCAAGATTCACTGGAATGTACAAACTGAGGTTCTGAACCCTGTTTAATAAAATATATGAATCATGATTTGATAACCATCATAGACAATGTTTACTCAAAATTGTATGTGCCTATGCAAAATGTGTTTTCACCAATTCATGCTTCAGTAGTCGGTTTTACAGCGGAAATTTGCTCCCAGGTCATGTGGTCTCAGGAACAAGATAGAGGGAGAAGACCCGGCATGGTGATCTGCATACATTAAAAGCGTCCACCAAATCTAATTCTCACATCAGTTTTAATAACAAAATAGGTTTTAGCATTGACGCTGCTGAAATAAATAGAATTAAACTTACGAATATCAGCAAATTGCAATACGCTTTCTAATTTACGTTGAGACTGCACTCAGCTCTACGGTATCTGGCAGCTGACGGATGACTGCCAGATGATAAATTGGCGCTGTGGTTAAATTAGCGAAGGATGCGGTTATAAGCCACCTTCCTGAGCAACGGTAGAGAAAATGATAACAAAAGTATACTTAATCGATGTCAACCAAGTTTATAAATCCATACCTGATACTGCTGACATGCTCACGCCACACAACTAATAAATATTCACAACACACCCCACGAGTAGGATGCTCGTGCACCAACTGATTTGTTGCCTGCTCCGTACTGGGATATAGGTTTTGGAATATAAAATGGTTTAGGGAAAATTATACTAAAACAATCAGACTAAAATCGTTTTATTCTCACCACCAAGAAACAAGTTTTGTCAATGAAAAAGCTGAGAAAATTGAGTGAAATCAATTCTTGTTAATGATAAATGTTCTTCGATGTACTTTTTTAGTTCATGTCTGGAATGTTTAGTTGAAGCAAGGAATGACTTGGAAGGATGAAAAGCGACTAGACGGGAGAGCAAATTGCCGCTGTAAAACCGACTAGTCTTATAATTTCCTGCCACCATAGAATTTCTACTGAAAGATATTCATTTGTAAAAATAGTTCACTTGACAAATAGCATTGTTGCTGTACTTGAAATATATAATGATACGAAGTAACTGCAACCTTCATGTAGTTTCATGATTGTGATTTACACTTGACATAGGTTTTAAGAACCATATCATATTCTGATATTCCTTTGTGACAGCACTCCAGCCTGGCAAATTGATGATGAATGTGGTTTCGAACTAGAAGCATGGTAGCATCTAATGGTTGGCTAATTTTGCTGACTTGTACAATTACAATATGGAACATGAAGACTATATGTAAACTGGTAAAGATCATAGGCACTATGTGATGGGCTTCAAATTATTTACCAAGAATTTGTGTTAAAAATGAACGGTCATAATACCAGACATCTTAGTTTAGATGAAATGGCAGAGTGTGGATATTTAAAAATATTTCGTGTCATACTAACTGCTGAGATGGCAATAATTAGGTATGTACCTATATAATAGGGGAGGATAAAGGAATTTTCATGGGGAATGGGCACTCATCTGAAGGACTCCCTCAGCTGAAAATTGAGAGACATCAGTACCTCAGTGGTTAAGCTGATTGGCATGTCAGAGGTGCAGGGTTTGAGTCCCTGTGGTGCCCACGCCTCCTGTCAGGGTGATAGGCAGGTGATGCCATATGACATCAGCTGCTGAGTGTGTGATAAAGTCACAACCACCCAATCAGCTGAAGATTGAAAATCTGTTCAGGAGTGTCCTTCCTATCAGAAGGGAGCAAGCTTTCTGTCTGTGGGTGCCACTTTCCCAAATGCCCTCCCTGTATCTGCCCCTGCAAATGCACTGTCCTACTTTGAATTGCCTCACAAGCTATTGTAATCAAGCCCAACAATTGCTTTGTCATGGAGTAAGCCACTACCACCTACTATGGGTGCAAAATAACCCAAGTAGTCAGCATGCCCAAAATCACCAAATCACCACCACTGCTACTACTGATTGATGTTGAATGGAATGAACCCTATGGTAATTTACAATCAGCTAACCTAATCTAACCACAATGATATTGCATGGCATGAAACTTAACCAATTGATGTTGGATGGTGTAATGCCTGCACCTCCAGTATTAAATTGAGTGGATGAAGTGGGGACGAGTGGTCTAGGGGTAAGATGCTCGTCTCGCAATTGAAAGATTGTGGGTTCGAATCTCACCTGTCGCTACTCTTCGCCCGCCACCAATCGGCGTGAGAGATTGGCGACGCTATATGACTCAACGGTCGACGTGTCGTAAAACCAATAACCAACCAACCAACCAAGTGGAAGAAGTGTTGAATTTCTTCTTTATCACGTCTGTGACATACCAGGTACGGATAATTATATGTGATGTGCTATGTTTGTAGAGTGAAGATTTTGATAGTGTATTTCTTAGCCAACTGAAAAGTAATCATTTGCAGAGAAAATAAGTGGTCACATCATCATTTTCATGTTAAAATACCCTGTATTAAAAAATAGTCCCAAAAATCAAATTGTACCTTGATCTAATATATACCCATATATTGAAGGGTATAAAGCTGATGTTAATTCAATGAAAATAAGTGTAACTTGCATGGTTTTATTTTACATTCAGTCTTTAAACCTGGCTGGCATTAATAGTCACATTTTAGTTTGTGGGTAACAGACTGTTGAATCCTGGCTTGTAGATGGCAATGCATACAGATTTGAACTGCTAAGCATTGAGGGAACACTGGTTGGGGCTACCATGGCAAAAGGTGGAGAGTGGGTTGCTAGTTCATAAGATTAATTTCTGTCAGTAGCAGGTTAGTTTGTTTTTGTCTGTTCTGTATAAGTTATTTTGGCAGTTCCATTTGCCTTTGATATGTTTGGTTTCTTTTCTTAGTTTAATTATTTTAGTGCTGTGCACTGTTTGCTATATTTCTTTTAGCTTCTTAGATGCTTACTCTAAAGTGACATTCAAGGTGTTGGTGAGGACTCAATTTTTTATGAATTCTTATATTTTGTAGCAGTTGCCAAGGCTTCACTAGCATTATATTAATTTTCCCTAAACGCTTCCAGTTTTCTAGTATTGTTTATGATAAATGGGTTCCACTTAAATTGTTGTCCAATTGGGAAGTAAATTGTATCAGTCATTTGGATATGTCAGTCATCAGAGGTTTTGTGGATCTTTTTGCAGGTCCAAGTAGCATACGTATAATAGAATGCCTATCCTATGCAATTAATGCTATTCCTCATTCATCCTGTACATGGTATGAAAATATATATGTATGGAAGAACAAACAAAAACAACATAGAATGACTAGAAGAAGTCAGCTGTAGCCAGTGTGTGTTGTTGACTTTGGTAAGCAGGGAAAGGTGGTGCTGAGAGGTGGAGCACCATCCATTGTAGGTAATGTTAGTTCAGCAGGCCAAGTGCAGGATATCAGTCGTGGTAATGGACATGGTGTCCAGATTGGCTCAGTTGTGCATCAGGATGTAAATAAATCAACTTCTTCCTGAAGAATGTGTGGTAAGAAATGGAGGTTCATTCAAGCGATTTCTATCCTTTAAATGGGCTCATGTTCTGATATTTATTTACTATTTTGTGCAGAATTTGGAAGTAATATGAATTTTAAATTTTATATAAATTGTGGACTAGGTAACTTGGAATATGGGGAAAGACTTATGGCATTAGATATGTACTTACTCATGTATAGGAGATTAAGGGGTGATATTATTGAAATGTATAAAATTATTCAAGGGCTAGATCAGGTCAATCTGAATGATGCCCCCCTATTTAGGCTATCACATAGGTGTCATCAATTTGGGTTAGACAAATCAAGGTGCAAGACATTTATGTGACAACAGGTCTTCAGTCAAAGGATTGTTGATCAGTGCAATAGTATGCCTGCTGATGTTGTGGGGAGTCCTTCATTGAATGTATTTAAAAATAGGGTGGACAACTATTTTAGGTTGCAAAATCTCATTTTTTAGTTCTGGGGGGGGGGGGATGATATCTATGCTAAGTGGGTGTGCAGGCCAGGCCCGTTTAGTGGGTACAGGCCCCTTCAGGTGGGTGTGGATGGAGTCTGAGCATTATTTTTGATCATGCTAATAAACTGAGTAGTATACTTGCTATTTATGGTATATTATACTACTAGTATTATATTATACTATATAGGGTGTGCCTAGCAGTTGATTCAGCACCAACTTTTGGGTATGTGATACTGATGAGATTGGCTGTGGTAGCACAATGGAGTATGATTGTAGGAGTTTTGCAGGAGTGGAATTGTTGAGTGTGATATGCAATATCAGGTGAATAGTGCTAGATAGGCTGGGATATATAGTTCCCTTGGAACTTGGGATAATGGATTGATTGGGGTGTGAGCATGTACTTTTTTGGTATCTTTTCTATATAGGCTTGACCCAGATGGGCCCCTTTGGCTCTTATTAAGCCTTAACACTTTATGACTTTATGATATACATTCTTATCTTGACACTTCAATTTGCGAACCTAGGCACACTGAGAAACTGGGAAACTAGGCAAGCCATGGGTGGATTTAAGCCTAACCCACACCATCTTTCTGGTCAGATCCACACACCCTATCTCAGGGGAAAATTATAGCCCCTATAATCACCAAACTATGCATCACACAAGAACAAAAGAGGGGTCATCTGAAAGCACTCAACAATTAGGGCCAGAAACTACCCCTAAGGGTATGGATGTGGGATATTTATATATACAATGAGAAACAGTTAACTGGATGCCATTGAAGATGAAAATTAGGCATTTCAGTTTCAATAGCCCTGAAAGCAGAAAGCCAATGTAATTCAGCTAGGAACAAGGTGACCAAGATGTTAGGAATGGTGAGTAGTAGTGTTAAATATAATAAGGATGAAGTTATGTAAATGAATTATACTTTGTGATGGGCGCGAATGATCAACTCTGGTCGAAGCGCCCTAAAGCCAAAATAACTAACTAACTAACACTTTAAGTATTGTGTACAGACATAGAGCCCCTCCTTAGAAAGGGATATAGGTATGTTAGAAGATATGCTGTGTAAAGCTACTAGGCTTATCAGTGAACTGCCAATTAGGGTGCTGCATAACCCATGCAGTTGATGTATCCTTGAACTTCAAAACAACAAAAGACTAGGCAAAACAAAAGACTACAATATGAGAGAGGCTGATGGTATAAGATATGCACTCACTCAAGCATAGAAAATGTAGTGGTGATATGATTGAGATGTTTAATGTAGTAAGAAGGTTGGAGCATGTCAATCTGAATGATGCTCTTCTATTAATTAGGGAATCAAATAGGGGTCATTAATTCAAATTAGACAAGTCAAGGTATCAAAGCATAGGGGAGCAGTATCAAAATGTACAGCATTAGAGGGATTGAACCACTTTCTGTTCTTCCTGGGAGCTGATTCAGCCATCCGTAGACAGGATACTCTCTGACACTCGGAAGGATGCACTTAGCATAAAATGTTTAGGCTGAAGGCTCTAGAACACGTTCACGCCTCTCGCTCATGCACTCTCACCTACACCGACGGTTCAGAAACTGATGATGGTGTGGGCTGTGCCTTTGTAAGCGGCACCACGACCAGATCGTTCACGCTGCCTCCTCACGCAACGGTTTATACGGCCGAACTCCTGGCCACCACGAAGGCTTTATGTTTCATCGAAATAGTGAACGATGACGATCGTGTAATACTTTCGGACTCTCCGAGTAGCCTTTTAGCGATAAAGCAGTTTGATCTGCATGACCCTGCCGTGCAGGATGTTTTATTGCGTTTAACTATGCTTAAGCGAGCGGAGAAAATGTAACGCTCTGCTGGGTACGCTCTGCTGGAAGTCATGTTGGAATAAGGGGCAACGAGGTTGCTGACCAGGCAGCAGAACGCACTGCCCGGAGACAATACATCCATTATCTTCCTCTTCCCGCAACACACCTCAGCCAAACAATTAGTATGTATTTCCAGGAATACATACTAATTGTTCAAGTGGCAGGGATTTTGGGACTCAACCGACGAAAACAAACAATGAGAACTATCAAGCCACTTCTGGGGCGCTGAGAATCATCGAGAATTTCCCGAATGGAAGAGGTGATGCTCGCCAGGATACGAATAGGCCACACATATGCTACCCACGGCTACCTACTGCGAAACGAGGACAGGCCGATGTGTACTCGCTGTGATAGCCCACTTACAGTGAAGCACATTCTTCTGGTGTGCCCCCTATTCTCAGCACTCAACGAAGACGATTCTTTGGACGAGAGGTATCCACGCTAACGATGGCAGGTCTTCTAGGTAATGTGTCACACATGGTTCATACTGGACGACTGTTCGAGTTTCTCTCGCAAGTGCGGTTTGATGTTGTTTTCCCGGGGAGATAAGACATAACACTGCATTCATGTCCGAGCTGCTCCAAATTGTTATGGTATATGCGCATCACTAATGCCATGCCGGGCAGGTGGTAAGTGGTAAAGGCAGCACGATTTTACTGTACGTTTTGACCATCACGGGTTCAACAATATATTACACAGCGCATCGTCTCAAATAGTCTCTACTTGGATACTTCGATATGACTGCCGATATTATGGGCGCTGCATGACCTGTAGTCAAAGTGCCCCTAAACCACAATAACTAAATACCGAACAAGTCAAGGCGTAGGACAGTTAATAGCCACAAAGTTGTCAATGGAATTAGCTGCCTGGTTCTGCAGTGTAGAGTCCCTCATTGAATGCATTTGAAAATGGAGTATATGTTCCCTTGGTGTAAGAATCTTATTGTTTATTTATAAGTTTTACAGTAGAGGAATTTGGGTGGATGGGCTATGATTTATTCTGGTAGGTGTTTTGGACCATGCTTGTAAATATATAATTATACCAGTAACAGGTGGATGGCAGTGGATTCAGTACCTTCCTTCGGGTATTTGAAGCTGATGAGGTATGCTGTCGATAGTTTCTCTGGAACGATGTGAGTAAATTAATTTTGTGGAATCGTCTTATTTTTATTATAAGGTGTGCAGTTGCCAATAGGACGGGGGTGAATCGGGTGGGATTGATGTTAGTAGGTGCTTTATATTTTTCTTATAAATGGGTAATTGTGCTAGTAACAGGTGTACCTGGCAGTGGATTCGAAAACCAGCATTCAGGCATGTGCTTATGAATGTGTTGCCCACACTAACACTGGAGTATATATTTTCTTTAGAACTCCAGATAAAACATTGATTAGTGTTTCAGTTTCTGTGCTCTCTTCTTGTGGTATCATCCCTTTATAGGTTTCACCGATGGGCCCTGTGTGGCTCTTATTAAGCCTCCAAGCTTGATTACATGGTAACTATATGGATGCTGCCCAGTTAAAGTTGCGTTCCAGTAAGTTGCAGACCCAATTTATGCTAATTTACCGCTAGGACGTTTACCGAATGAATGCCGCAAAATGTCTACAAAAGAAGCTATAATATGTGGTATATTGCTGCCAACTTGCATGTATGCAAATGCAACACTGCCTCAGAGGGAAACATACAAAGCCCTTCACAAATATTGCAGCAGCAGAAGTGCTTCAAGGCACTGGTGGACCAGACCAGACGAGATTCAATAACAGAAAAGCAGACAGCCCAGCCAAACACTAACCTAGCCCCAACAATTGCTCATGACATGGATCCTACGTCTGCACATGTTTGAAATATTGCACCCACGGATATCGGATGTGAAGCCTATGATTATTTATAATATACTAACCTAACCCAGCAACAATTATTTTGATGACATGGTACCTGTACCTATGAAAATTGGATGGTGTAAGACCTGCACCTATGGATATCAGGGCATAAAACCTATACCTATGGATGTTGAATCACATAAATCCTACACGTACTGGTGTTTGTTAATGGCAAGCATGTGCCTACCCACAGTACTTGTGTAATGCTGACGTTGGAGCACGTATTTTTTAACCCGTCACTCATTAGCATTCATAGTCATTCATTCATTTCCGCATTTGACACAGTTTGCCGTCTTCCAGGGCGTAGTGCCAGTTGTCAGTAAACGTCGCTATCGGCGAAAACTGGATATTTAATCGATATCTATTTCAACTTACAGGCATAGTGTGGTGATATTAATGTATTTGCAATGAATAAGAATGTTGCCTTTCACCCCAGGAAGCTCCAAGATGCCAATATGCCTGATAGAAAGTTGGTAGTTTCCAACCAAGTTTTTATTATTAACAATAACCATATTTACAACCAATTTTCCTTCTAGCAGTTCAGAAGAAAGCTGCCTTGCCTACAGCAGGATGTTAAAACAGCATCAACTTTTAGCAGCTATTACCAGTCACTGGAGCAAAACTGATATGGGCATGTGGGTGGCTATTTGAAGTGCATGTTTTGATGTATCTCTGTCTGGATTTGCACCGTCTGTATGTCACCATCTCCATATAGCAGTGCATGGTTCTGGAATAGCCAAGTTTGCTTTTGCCTTGTTAACTTATACCTAAAGAAGTATTCTTGGTGGCCTTGAGCCCAAAATTGAGTTTCAAGGACATCAAATGTATTTTAACAGCATCATTTTCATGACAAATTTTAACATCCTACTGTACTCGTTTCGACACCAAGCAAAAAACGTTATTTTAGCACTGAATTCAGGTCATAGAAGATGGAATTATACATGCATGTTTATTTAGATAGCATGGAGACCGGACATTTGCGGTTGCATGTATGGTGGATGAGAGATGTGTGTGCTTGTGTGCATGCACGCCAATTGCTGCATGTTCAGTAAGCATGTCATTATGATAAACATGTACATCAATGCAAACTGTGACACTGACAGGACACCATAGGCATTGATCAGCAATAACTTCTTGAATGGGCAAGCCAGTGCACGCCTGGCAAGCCTCTCTGGTGAATGGGCAAGCCTTTCTGGTTTTCAGTTCTGTGGAGGTATATGTATTCCAAGCATATGTATTTATATGTTTGTGGCTCTTTCTCAGATTGCTCTTGTATCTGCATGATTTTGGCAAGGTCACCATGTGACTTCTAATGTTTTATCACCAATGTATTACACGCAGTTTTCTTGTTTGTCATCGTGACCATTGTATGCATTTTATCTTTGTGTAAGCTTTGTTGTGTCTTTCCGTCATGCCATGGTAAGTGAAGCAGATGTCGACAGGTGATTTATGGACCGGATTTAACTCAATACGTGATCAGTGGTGCTTGTGTTGTATGGTTGGTGAATAAAGGAATTAATAATTGTTAATGAGGGCAAAAACTAAGCATCGAGTTCTAAGGGATGGTGGATGGGATGATATCTATGTTAAGTGGGTGTGCAGGCCAGGCCCCTTTAGTTTGTATATGCCCCTTTAGGGGCACAGGTCCCTTAACAATTATTAATTCCTTTATTCACCAACCATACAACACAAGCACCACTGATCACGTATTGAGTTAAATCCGGTCCATAAATCACCTGTCGACATCCGCTTCACTTACCATGGCATGACGGAAAGACACAACAAAGCTTACACAAAGATGAAATACATACTATGGTCACCATGACAAACAAGAAAACTGCGTGCAATACATTGGTGATAAAACATTAGAAGTCACATGGTGACCTTGCCAAAATCATGCCAACAATATGCCAAAATCATGCCAATGTATATTTTTCAACAAAAAGTGGTGGATAGCTTGGATCGCAAAGGTATGCCGGTCGCCAATTTTTTTTCTTCAGTCGTATGGATGTACTATGTGTATCACACGGTGAATCGGAGTACCACGTGTTGTCTTGATCACGCTTCGCTAGGTAACATTTTGACATCCAACTCGTTCCCAGACCATCCCGGCGAAGGAGACGCCGATCGTGATGCTGAGCGAGATCACAGAGCTGGAGATGCGCACCTTGATCGAGTTCATGTACTGCGGCGAAGCCACCATCGATCAGTCACAGCTGGAGGCTCTGCTGAAGGCCAGTAAAATCACCATTGATCAATCAAAATCAACAAAGTGACATTTGACCGGCTTCGTATTTCAGCACAGAACCACGTGTGGAAGGACCCTCTTTCGCCCATCACTGACTACTGTGTGAAAGAGCATGCAACAGAAAAGCCAGTATCACCTCCATAAAAGGCATTTGTCATGCCTTTGAATACTGCTACTCCTTTTTGAAATAACTATTTATTGTGGTTGTGGTTCTCAGGGAATATACTCCCTACATAAACTAGCTAACAAATATACATTTATAAAGAAGTGCGTTCTCTTAAATGTGCATCGTAGCCCGCTTTCGAGGTTGTTGAAATGACGGCCTGTGCTGAACTTAGTGGTGAGTCGGTATACCGTACCACCATATGTCCCCTCCGCCATTCATATGTCGTCGGGATTTTGTGTTTCACATTTGTATCTTTGACGATGTCAGCACCTGAGGTTAAACCAGGCCCGTCCGAGTCTGTTAACGCTCGTTCTCAACACGATTTTGGTTACCCAAAAACATGCATATGACATATGTCTATTGTGTTCACAGATAAAGCTGCATTATTTGTTGCCACGCAAGTGTATGCATTTTTGGGGGAAAACTGGCCTGCATCAGATGTTGCATTACAACATGATATGTGATGTAACAGGGTGAAATTTCTCTAAACGCATTACATTTCGAAGTGCAGTTTTGATTTCTAGTGGATTCGAATTGGACAATGATTGAGCTTCATGGATCTGAATTGAATTTTAATGGATTGGATCAAATAGTTGCAATCAGCTCTACTCTGAACATATATTACCACCTCGCGCAGGGGACGAGTGGTCTAGGGGTAAGATGCTCGTCTCACAATCGAAAGTTTGTGGGTTCGAGTCTCACCTGTCGCTACTATTCGCCCGCGACCAATCGGCGTGAGAGATTGGCGACGCTACATGACTCAACGGTCGACGTGTCGTAAAACCAATAACCAACCAACCAACCAACTCGCGCCTGGGCCTATGCAAGTTTCTACGCTTTCCATTTTTTCACTTTTTGTCCAGTAAATCCGAGACTGGGCGTGACCAGAATGTCTGCACATAACGTGCAGTGATCCCACTGTTCAACGACGTCCACCACGTATCATATTAATATTGTGGCATTGTGTTTGTTGTTTGCGTTTTGGCACTGGTACGTTTTGGTCCAGTCCTCGATTATTCTGAACATGGTCAACGATCAGAATTCCAGGCAGATTAAACAGAAGTGGAGCAGTGGTCCTTGCTTATAGCAGCATATGGGTGATCGATGGACACAATACGGCAATGCGGTGACTCCGTTCGAGGCTTCTCTGTAGGCGGATCAGTTGGTGGTCGCATGAACACAGCTGCTTCGGTCGTAATACGCCACATATAAGTGTACGGTCTGCGGGATTTTTTGTTATGCAGATGGCTTTTGTTGTATCTCCAATTGTCTCAATTGTATATCAGTGAGGAAGCATTTCAATCATGAACAGTTTCGAATCTCATCGGCATGTCAAGCGATAGCATGTAATATATTCATAGTTCATACTGTGTGTATGCTATTCAATAGATGATGTTTGTGCAAGTCACATCCTATCTGTGAGTACTGTATGAACTACATGCATGAAACTAAAAAGAGAGAAAAGATCAGGAAGAGACAGATGGTAAAGGAGGGATACATATTCCATCGTGGAATGCATCGAAATTATTGAATTTTCACCGCCTCGGGCATCATTTGCAAAGCGATCACTTTCGCATACCATTGAGTGCACTTTGAACTTTGAATGCGCATGCAATTGAGTCCTTGCCTTGTCTCCTTGTTTTCGTTCTACACGTGTTCTGCTCGGTGTTTGTTGGCGGTGTCTGACGGCGTCTGTGTGCTCTTCAGGCGGCAGAGCAGCTGCAGATCAAGGGGCTCGTCAAGTCTGACGGCGACGAGTCGGACGGCGGCGAGGACTGCGACGAGGAGGGCTCCGAGGAGGAGGCCGGCTCCGAGTCTGAGCCGGAGCCGGAGCCGGAGCCGGCGGCCGTCGAGCGTGGTCTGCTGCTGCCGCCGGCCGCCGCCACCACGCCGCCGCCGCCGCTGCAGTCGCTGCAGCCGCCGACGCTGCAGTCGCCGCGGACGCCGTTGCCGCCGCTGCCGCCGCTGCCGCCGCCGGCGCCGGTGAGCGCCACGGCCCGGACAGTGACGGACCGCCGCCGGTCTTCACGGTCCTCGCGGAACTGTGTGTGTGTTCTGGGATTGCCTGCCGGCCAGTGTTGGAAAAGCGAGTCATACCTGGATCTGTGTAGACCCATATTGTTATCCAGTCAACAAATACAAAAATTAACAACATAAATTTTAACATAATTAAAGCATTAATGTTAACAAAAATTCATTCATGTCGTGTGAAGAGTATCAGAAGTGATGCATACTCCATAATGTAGTGTGTTCGGACCATTACTGGTTCATGTTTGAATACTGATCAACATCTAACTCGGTGGCAAATTATTCGTGAAATAGGGTGGAATATACCACCTTCTGACCGGGACGTATCAACATCGTGCTCGTTGATGCGTGCTGATGAAGTCTCCATGACTTGTTCCTAAGAGTATTTTGCATATAAGTAGCATGCTTATGCTCACCATTACTGATTGATTGCACAAGCATCTCGTGACACAATTTCAGATATATAAATCATGATGTGGTGTGTTAAATAATGTGATCTGCTGATAACATGGTATTGCAATCGCTATCATTAACATAAGTATGCTTTGTGTTATATTAGGTGTCTCCAAAATCCAACCAAAGACATGCACTGATGGCCATTGGCTCCAAATTAAGTTTCAAGGAATGAAACAATATTTTCATTGGCATGCCTGCATGATATATTTTTACATCCCACTGTACCATGTTTCAACATCTCACACCTAACGAAAAACCATTATTTTAACACTGATCTAACTTGACAGCAGGATTAGGTGAATGCTGGGACGGACCCAGTCGATCAATTTAGTTTGACAACATATTGCTTGCGTTGGCATATTTGCTAACTTCCCAGGTCCAAGTTATGCTCGGGGTCTAGTATTACCCCCACGAATTTTTGAGAGGGGATGGGAGTCTTTAGACGGTTTTTTCCATGCATGGCCATAGATGCGATGCTAGATTTCATGACGTTGGAGACGCGTCCCCTCGTCACTCGCGGTGGCGACGTCCATGGACCTAGGGTACCATCTGCCGACAGATGAGACGACGTCACGCATTGCGTTTTGATTCGGAGGACGATGAATGGCGAACTTCCGAATGGTGTCAAAATTATAGAATCGGGTAATCGAGTGGCGTACAATTGTGCACTTCGACCCCAGGCATCAAAAGGAAAAATCCAGCACTGCTGGCGGCTGGAGCCTGTCGTCACTGCACGGTTGAAGCGCGAATGACTTTGAAGTCTGGCTGCTGCTGTGACGTCATCGTTCAATGTTGCAATTCCTATTCTGCATGGATGCAATGTTAGGAGAAACGTAGCTGAAACACGAACCTTACGAGTAAATGTTTGTAATCATACCAAGTCATTAAATTCAATAATTGGATGGTATTTAAGGTGTTTTGATTTAGTGTCAGGTATTTTGCAGTAATGCATAGAAGATACAATCAATGGAGTTCCAAATCGGCGTTGCTGACAATGTTTATTGCTGTCGAGTTTTTGTTAAACACATGCGGTGCCTCACAAACTTGTATGTGACTAACATGACAGTGAAGTTCAACTTTAAATGCAAATCATTCGCGTGCACCGGGTGCAGCAGGGCGCGGCCGGTGACCTGACCTGACCTGACGGTGCCGACAGGGTGTGGCCGGTGACCTGGGCAGGCAGTCGGTGACGCCGCCGCGACCTCTGCCGATCAGCGAGTGTGCCGACCCTCTGGATGTGCCAGCTCGGGTCACCATCAGTCGGCAGTCGGCTGAGTCGGTGTCTGGTGCCGGGCGGCCGCCACCGCCGCTGCTGCCCTACCAGAACGGACACTTCTTCCTGCCCAGCATGCACGAGTCGCCAGTGTTCGGTAAGCCCCCTCCCTCCCTTCCTCTCCTTCCGTCTGGCGCCGGGCGGCCGCCACCGCCGCTGCTGCCCTACCAGAACGGACACGTCTTCCTGCCCAGCATGCACGAGTGGCCAGTGTTCGGTACTTGCGCCAGTGTTCGGTACACGCCAGTGACTTGTGTAACCTGTCTGACCTATCTGACGGAGTGATCGGCTGATGGTAACACTTGTGACCCGTGTGACCTGTCTGACAGGGTGGTCCGGCGGATGGAAACACTTGTGTGGCCGCCCGTGTGACCTGTCTGACGGAGTGGTCGGCTGATGGTAACACGTGTGACCTGTCTGACCTATCTGACGGAGTGGTCGGCTGATGGTAACACTTGTGACCCGTGAGCCGTCTGACGGGACAGAACGGCTGGTGTCGACACCTTTGAACTGTGTGACCTGTCTGACGGGATGATCCTGCTGGTGGTAACACCTGTGACCCGTGAGCCGTCTGACGGGATGGTTCGGCTGATGGTAGCACCTGTGACCCGTGTCACCCGGCAGGCGCCTCCAAGCGCAACACGCCCGACTCGCCACACGTGCTGGCGGCGCTGCAGCAGATCTCGGCCGGCCAGCTCACTGTGGCGGAGGCCAGCATCCAGTACGACATCCCCATACCGACGCTCTACGTCAACATGCGCCGACAGGGCGTCAAGGCGCGCGGCAGGGTCGGCCTGGCCGGTCAGTTCGCCGCCGGGCTCTCGCACCGCTCGCCAGTGTCGATTGAGACGCACTGCAGTGCTCTCTTGTCTCACCCCCTGGCCCTCCCTCCTTGGCTCTCTAGCTCGGCTTTCTCTCTTGCTCCCTCCGTGTTCCTCTTTCCGCTCTCTTGATTCTTCGTCTCCCACTCCCTCTGTCCTCGCCCCCTGCACCCCCATCTCCTCTAGCTATGCTTCTTCCCATAACCATCATGGCGGCGGTCTTGCTGTGTAGAGTTCAGTCGGCAATCCACGCTCTTGGAAAGAGCAGCTGCCTGCCGTGTAAGGTCCGGTTGGTGTCGCCACCGGACCGGACGAATTTCGGTCCGCCGACCGGGTCGTACAATGTTCAGTGGGCTTCTGCTCCTTTGCGGCCGGCCGGCCGGCTGGCTCGTGACGTCACGAACTCGTGCTTGCGGCTCGCTCGTTACCAAAACCGTCATGTCTGTTTGCTTGCTATTAAAATGAAGACCTTTTGCTTTTATTTGTCCCACGAGGAGAACTAGATCAAGGCAACTGTGAGGTGACTTGACAGGCACCAAACGTTTGGTTTATCCTGAGCATTGGAAAAGTATAGCAACTGGTCATTCCCTGCTCCATGGCTCACAACTATGATTGGTTTAACCGCATGACGGACGCAGTCGATGCGCCCTTAAACTCCAACAACCAACCAACCAGCCACCTGTCTTGGGAAACATTGCCTACGTTTTTAAAACCATGCAAAATACATACATCGACCACACATTGATTTGAAGTAGTTGATGTGCGTGCAACCGGCAAGACATGTGTGCTTACAACCGGAGACTTTCGTAGCGCGATGGCACTTGTTTTCATTCAAAATGATGCGGCTGGCGCACCGCGCCGTCATGGCATACCATATGCGCATGCGCAGATCGGCCGGCCGGCCGCCTGGCCACCGTAATGTCGACCAAAGCTTAACTTGACTGGCCTGTCTGCCCGGCGGCCCAACGGAACCCCGGCGGTAGCCTGGTCACCGTAATGTCGACCACAGCTTAACTTGACTGGCCTGTCTGCCCGGCGGCCCGACGGAACCCCGGCGGTAGCCTGGTCATCGTAATGTCGACCACAGATTAACTTGACTGACCTGTCTGCCGGCGGTAGCCTGGTCATCGCTCGGGGCGCGATACTCGGTCGCACTACCGCCGTACACGTGGGCCACCGGACCAAAGCTTCTGCCGTGTGTGTTAAGAATGTCGGTCCGGTCACCGTATCTTTCTGCTGCCCACTGGCCTTGGCAATCGGGCTCAACAGCTTCAGTGTTTGGCGTTCCTGTGAGACGTGGTGTCCCATTGCGGTGTCATTTATGCCCGCTCCACTATGTGTGGTTCGTAACTCGCAGGGTCTCAGGTGGTAGTCCTGTCTATATGATTTTCGTTTTGTCTCCGTAATGCTCACTCTGTGTGTAATGTAGGCGCTACTTAACCAGTAACAGTTGGTGTGCCCTTTAGCCACAAAAAGCAATGAATCTGTCTGCAATGCAACGCTGCTCTGTCTCAGTAAGTTACGCCCTGTCCCTGCACTGTTCGTTCTCTCTCCGTAAAGTTCTCCCTCTCTGTAATGGTCACGATGTCCCTGTAATGTCCACTCTGTCCCTGTAATGGTCACGCTGTCCCTGTAATGTCCACTCTGTCCCTGTAATGGTCACGCTGTCCCTGTAATGGTCACGCTGTCCCTGTAATGGTCACTATGTCCCTGTAATGATCACGCTGCCCCTGTAATGGTCACGCTGTCCCTGTAATGGTCACGCTGTCCATGTAATGGTCACGTTGTCCCTGTAATGGTCACGCTGTTTCTGTAATGGTCACGCTGCCCCTATGATGTTCGTTCTGTCCCCGCAATGGTCGCTCTGTATCCGTAATGTTCTCTCCGTCTCCGTAATGTTCACCCTGTCCCTATGATGTTCGTTCTGTGCCTTGGATCTTTTCTCTTAATCTTTGGCTATTGAAAGATGTGTTGCTTGTCTAGCTTGCCATGTTAGTTTGCGGAATATTTTCGTTCTTAAATATGTACTTGAAGTGGCAATTGCTTGTGGTGATATGTATTAGCTGACTAAACCCTAACTAACGTTCTGCTCAATGATCTGTGCTACCTCTCCGGACTTGCCTCCACCGATGAATCGAAGGACTGACAACGCGCGACCTTTGGAGCTTCAAGTTGACCTCTCCCGTGTCACTCTGACCTCGGTGGTGTGACGCTGAGATCTCCCGACTGACCTCCGTGAAAAGCGTGACATTTAGCTGACCATCGTGGCTGTGGCATTTAGCTGACCTTCACTGTCACCGTGGCCGCCGAATGATCTCCGTTGTGTCTGTTACCTTCGTCTGGCCACTACTCTGGCAGTCACAGCTAGTTACCTCAGTCGTGTCTGTGGCCTTCGTCTGATGACTTACATTGTCGTCACAGCTAGTTATCTCAGTCGTGTCTGTGACCTTCGTCTGATGACTTACCTTGTCGTCACAGCTAGTTATCTCAGTCGTGTCTGTGACCTTCGTCTGATGACTTACCTTGCCGTCACAGCTAGTTATCTCAGTCGTGTCTGTGACCTTCGTCTGATGACTTACCTTGTCGTCACAGATAGTTACCTCAGTCGTGTCTGTGGCCTTCGTCTGATGACTTACCTTGTCGTCACAGCTAGTTATCTCAGTCGTGTCTGTGACCTTCGTCTGATGACTTACCTTGTCGTCACAGCTAGTTATCTCAGTCGTGTCTGTGACCTTCGTCTGATGACTTACCTTGTCACAGCTAGTTATCTCAGTCGTGTCTGTGACCTTCGTCTGATGACTTACCTTGTCGTCACAGCTAGTTATCTCAGTCGTGTCTGTGACCTTCGTCTGATGACTTACCTTGTCGTCACAGATAGTTACCTCAGTCGTGTCTGTGACCTTCGTCTGGTTACTACACTGGCCGTCACAGCTAGTTACCTCAGTCGTGTCTGTGACCTTCGTCTGGTTACTACACTGGCCGTCACAGCTAGTTACCTCAGTCGTGTCTGTGACCTTCGTCTGGTTACCACCCTGGCCGTCACAGATAGTTACCTCAGTCGTGTATGTGACCTTCGTCTGGTCACCACCCTGGCCGTCACAGCTAGTTACCTCAGTCGTGTATGTGGCCTTCGTCTGATGACTACCCCGGCCGTCACAGCTAGTTACCTCAGTCGTGTCTGTGACCTTCGTCTGGTTACCACCCTGGCCGTCACAGATAGTTACCTCAGTCGTGTATGTGACCTTCGTCTGATGACTACCCTGGCCGTCACAGCTAGTTACCTCAGTCGTGTATGTGGCCTTCGTCTGATGACTACCCTGGTCGTCACAGCTAGTTACCTCAGTCGTGTCTGTGACCTTCGTCTGGTTACCACCCTGGCCGTCACAGCTAGTTACCTCAGTCGTGTATGTGGCCTTCGTCTGGTTACCACCCTGGCCGTCACAGCTAGTTACCTCAGTCGTGTATGTGGCCTTCGTCTGATGACTACCCCGGTCGTCACAGATAGTTACCTCAGTCGTGTCTGTGGCCTTCGTCTGATGACTTACCTTGTCGTCACAGCTAGTTATCTCAGTCGTGTCTGTGACCTTCGTCTGATGACTTACCTTGTCGTCACAGCTAGTTATCTCAGTCGTGTCTGTGACCTTCGTCTGATGACTTACCTTGTCGTCACAGATAGTTACCTCAGTCGTGTCTGTGACCTTCGTCTGGTTACTACACTGGCCGTCACAGCTAGTTACCTCAGTCGTGTCTGTGACCTTCGTCTGGTTACTACACTGGCCGTCACAGTTAGTTACCTCAGTCGTGTCTGTGACCTTCGTCTGGTTACTACACTGGCCGTCACAGCTAGTTACCTCAGTCGTGTCTGTGACCTTCGTCTGGTTACTACACTGGCCGTCACAGCTAGTTACCTCAGTCGTGTCTGTGACCTTCGTCTGGTTACCACCCTGGCCGTCACAGCTAGTTACCTCAGTCGTGTATGTGGCCTTCGTCTGGTGACTACCCTGGCCGTCACAGCTAGTTACCTCAGTCGTGTATGTGGCCTTCGTCTGATGACTACCCCGGCCGTCACAGCTAGTTACCTCAGTCGTGTCTGTGGCCTTCGTCTGATGACTACCCTGGTCGTCACAGCTAGTTACCTCAGTCGTGTCTGTGACCTTCGTCTGATGACTTACCTTGTCGTCACAGCTAGTTATCTCAGTCGTGTCTGTGACCTTCGTCTGATGACTTACCTTGTCGTCACAGATAGTTACCTCAGTCGTGTCTGTGACCTTCGTCTGGTTACTACACTGGCCGTCACAGCTAGTTACCTCAGTCGTGTCTGTGACCTTCGTCTGGTTACCACCCTGGCCGTCACAGCTAGTTACCTCAGTCGTGTATGTGGCCTTCGTCTGATGACTACCCTGGCCGTCACAGCTAGTTACCTCAGTCGTGTATGTGGCCTTCGTCTGGTCACCACCCTGGCCGTCACAGCTGGTTACCTCAGTCGTGTCCGCGACCTCTGATGGACCTTTGCCGGCAGGTAAGCGGAAGCCGCGCGGTGTGATGAGTGTGGAGATGCGAGACGCCCTGGAGGAGATCCGCTCGGGCGCCATCACTGCCTCAAAGGTCCGAATCATGCCGCCCGAACAGGGAACGGGAGGGTGTAGCATAGACAGCAGTCTGGTGTGTGTTGGGAAATGTTGTTAGGAAGCAAACGAGGTTTGGTTTTTCGCGTGTGCTGCCTTGGTAGGTAAGGAGGTACCCACCTTTTTATACAAGACTCTTATGCATAGTTGTTAATCTAATGTTACCATAAGTAAGCATTTGTGAGACATGTAACATTTTATTTATTCACGCCGGCTAATGCTACCTTATTTGACTCATATTGATGCCATATGCGGGATTTTGCCATGCCATATGCATGCCATATGCGGGATTTCCTACTCGGGTACATATTTCAGATTGGTAATTGAGCATATTCATAAAATGTTGGATTTAATTTAAGTTTGATAAGAGATATAAAATGTAGTGGTGTTGCCATGCAAAATACGCCTGCGGAGGTTGATTTGTCCCCTCTGTAATGGGACAGCACATAAATGGGGGTCAACAAGATAGTCTAGACCAATAATGTTTTTGACAGTGGTCCACTGACCCCTTGACCCCCTGACCCCCTAATCCGCTGCCCCTGGTGTTGTCTCCACCAGTATTATATGGCACGTGATGGAAGTAAGCTCATCTGAACTGCATTTTATGCATGATGAATCTGTATATGACATAGATATTGGTCAGTAAAAGATGCAACAAATATAAGCGGGCGTGCAAGCATGTGATGTTAATATGTTGCCAGTTGCATGTCACTGCATCACAAATGTTGAATGTGGACTCCTGGTTGCAGGCGTCGCGCAAGTACAACATCACCCTACCGCGCCTCGTCTCGTGGATGCGCAAGACGGGCGTGAAGAGCGCATACGCCAAGGGGCCACAGCTGCAGGAGGCCCGGCTGGCGAAGTGCGAGCCGTCGATCAGCAGCCAGCCGGCGCAGGTGACACTGCTGTCATCTGCTGAGCCGGCTTCAACCGGTGCATCGCTCATCTGACCGACGGTGACGCTGGTGCCATCTGTTGAGCGGGATTGTGGCCACTGCGTTCTATCTGACTGACGGCGACACTGACGCCATCTTTTGAGCGACACTGTAACCGCCACTCATTTGGCGATGATGGCACTGCTGCCATATGTTGGGGAGACAGTAATCACTACGTCTCATTTGGCGATGACGGCACTGCTGCCATGTGTTGAGGGAGACTGTAACCGCTGCGTCTCATTTGACCAGCGCCAGCGGTGGTGTCATCTGTGGAGCAGGATTGTAACCAGCATATCTCATCGACTGCCGGTGGCGCCTTCGCGACATTGCTGCCGTCTGGCGGGCGGGGCCGAAGCGTCGGCCTGTGGTCGACCGCGCCGCGATGGCGGGCGGCTGGTCTGTCGGCCCTGGCCGGCGGCGGGGGCGGTGGCGGCTGGGCGATGTCCGGCCCGGCACGTCCTGGCGGGGGCCGGCCGTCCCAGCCGCCCCTGTCCTGCTGATGTGCACGGGCTCGTGTCTCGGGCCGGTGGCGGCCTGCCGTGCCCAGCGTGACGTGACGTGACGCGACTGGGGGGCGCGTCACGTGCCGAGACATGCGTGTCCTCCGGCAGTCGTCGATAGACGAGCGCGGTGTTCTAAACACCCTGTACATAGACGCGCTTTCTACGCCTGCAGGCGGCTATTTTTACTCTGATTTTGCCAAAGAGGAACGTTCCCTGTTGTAGCTAGTCAGTCCGGCCAGCTCCTCTAACAGTATTGCATCGTAACAGGTCCGTATGGACACATATATCACATTTTGCACAAAGAATTTTCAGCTTTACATTCTTTCATTTTATTTGCATGCTGTAGCATTGTTTTGTAGTACATGTACGATAGTCGCGTGTTTTTTTGCATGATCTCTAAGTTTGTACCAAATAATCCGGATTGACCGATTTTCGTTAGTTGTGTTGACTAGTTTTACATTAAGTACGCCCGCATTTGGGTGATTCATTTTCCCGTGCCAGTAGCGCCACGACTGACTCTTTTTGTCGCCCTGTGCGCCTTTTCCGCCGTGACTGACTGCGACGGTGGCTCTGAGCGCGTGACGGTGCGCCGCCGCCTCCTGTGATTCGTCAATACTCTGGTGCACGGCCGCTGTGTGTTTTGTACGGCTGGCGCGGCGTCGGCCGGTGTGCGGATGTTCGGACTGCACGCCCGCCCACGCTGGCGCGGCCAGCGGCCTGTCACGGCGCGCACGATCGGAACGCGCCGCCTCTGTGTGGCGGTCGGCAGTCGGCCGACCAGCCTCCCAACCTCGTGTGTCTTCCTCCAGGCATTGTGTTGAGCCCCGGCTGAGCCTCGTTCGAATTGACCCGCTGCACCTGACCCCACTCTGTGCCGTGTGATCCTGTCGTGTCCCCTCCGAGGTCATCACCCCATCACAGGACTATCCCCACACCCTCTGGGCCGGGCCCCTCCGGGTACAAATAGGACGAGTTTTTTTTTCGGCGGCGTCCATGCGGTCGCATCATGTTCAAATTTTCAGCGTTTTTTTCTCCAATCGACGCTGCCGAAATGTGCATTGGCACCAACATCCTCCGAGTGGTGTTTTGGCCATGAAGAGCAGCTTCGCAGGGGTTCATTTCTGCGGCGCGTGGCACCTCCGTGTGCACGTGACCGGAACAGCGGCGACTTCAGTCCCGGTTGAGCTTGGTGTAAAGTTACCCGAACTCCCCGCCGCCGGCGGCCAGCTTTATTACGGAGTTGCCCCTTTTGTAACTGCTCGAGTTTTGTATTTATTTTTACATCGGTAATAGCGATAGGTGAGTGAAGCTAGCGACAACTGTCCCAGTTTGATGGCAAGTTCCAGCTCCTTCCTCCCTGCGCCGTCACTCTCTGTCCTCTGTCCTTCATCCATCTCACAGCGTGAGCACGTGTCGATGACACTCCCGACCACGTTGGTGACGTGAGCACGTGTCGATGACACTCCCGACCACGTTGGTGACGTGAGCACGTGTCGATGACACTCCCGACCACGTTGGTGACGCGCTGGCCCTGTGATGACTGCTGTTCCCGATGCCCGCGACTGGTAGCTCTTGCATATGTGACTCGTAGCCATGACATCTGCGACTGGTAGTCCTGACGTCTGTGACTGCCGGCCCTGACGTCTGACTGGTAGCCCTTATGTCTGACTGGTAACCCTTACAAATGTGACCGGTAGCCCTTACATATGTGACTGATATCCCTTATGTCTGTGATTGGTAGTCCTGACGTCTGTGACTGGTAGCCGATATCTATGACTGGTAGCCGATATATATGACTGGTAGCCGGGACGTATGTGACTGGTAGCCCTGATGTCTGCCCTGGCGTCTGTGACTGGTAGTCATGACGTGTGACAGGTAGCATCTAAGCCTGTGCCGAGTAGCCCTGACATGTGACTGGTAGCCCTGAGGCATGTGACTGGTAACCCTGACGTCTGTGACTGGTAACCCTGACGTCAGTGACTGGTAACCCTGACGTCCGTGACTGGTAACTCTGACGTCTGTGACTGGTAACCCTGACGTCCGTGACTGGTAGCCCTGACGTCTGCAACTGGTAAAGGCCGTGGTGGCCCTGATGCAGCCTGAAATCGACGCTGATATGCAAAGTCTTTTGCCGACGTGAGATTACCGACTCGACTGGCCGCCACTTCAGCGGCTGTGTCCACAGCGAGAACGTGTGTTGTGCGCGTCCCACGCGCTGTGCTTCGACCCTTCGCAGCTACATGATCATTCTGTTTCACTTGGTAATACATGAACTTTTCTGAACGGTTCTGTTTCGATGCGTGCCAAACTCAATGCCGTTCCAGAAGGCATCATGTGGGAACAGTCTACTCGATGGCTGTATTAACTACGCCACCCCAGTGCTGATGAACAGGCTGTGTTACGCCACCCCGACCCCGGTGGACACGCTGTGTTGACGGCATCGGTAGGCGATTTGTGTACCTTTGAGGGGCTTGCAAATTAGCATAGCGTATAACGGTCACCCAGAGGTACCATCGGACGTAGATGAGCCGAATTGCAAACCACCGTACTGACACCATGCACAAACCCATATGAATAAATGCTGCAAACTATTAATTTCTTACACGTGGTAGCCGGTGTGAGAGGCGGTGTGCGAAATTTTTATCCCTGCCTGCATGCTCAGGGTGCCTGTGCTTTTTTGTCGAGAGCAAACTAATGCCAGCATGCTGACAAATCAAATTCAACTTACTTGCCACCCAACCCCCGCCCCCACCCCAAAGACCAAATGTATTGCGGAGGAGTAAAGTAAACTAAGAAAGATTGATCAAAACCGTTCTAGCCGCCTGGCCGACGGTCCACCCCCCCCCAAATAACAATAACAATCAGGAAAGGTCAACTCACCAAAGGTCGCATAAGCTGTTCAAAAGGATAATTGTTGGTGCTGAATTCGAACTCGCCGTTCATTGTTACCCTCTAGAGCGCAAAAGTACGCTTTTTGGGCCCAAGAACCAAAACCTCATCTTGATCTTGCGTGACTTGACTTGACCTGCACATGAGCGCGTTAATGCTATAGGATCATCCTACCCCCCTCGCCTAATGCTACAACACTGACGTGGCACCCGGCGCATACATACTTGGTCGTGGCCTGTGTTTGAAGTACCGTGGGGTCCAAAATGGCTCACCCGGCCGAGAGCATAATTAAGGATCCGGATAATAGAGGTTTGCGCTCAGTTTCGAATCCCAATAAAACATTTATTTGCTCCATTGTCATAAATCGTTCGTTATTCTCAGTGTCAGGAACTCCCAGCATGGCATGTAGGGAACTCACTGCATGGCATGTAGGGAACTCCCAGCATGGCATGTAGGGAACTCCCTACATGACATGTAGGGAACTCCCTACATGGCATGTAGGGAACTCCCTGCATGGCATGTACCCCCCCGATGAGGCACCACCTTTCCGTGGTGGGGGGGATTGCGTGCCCCAATGACCCGGCGACCATCTTACCGGCGAGTGGTGAGACTAAGAGTGCCTCACTCGTCCTTCCATCCATACGCTCCCATTCCAATGCCCATCTCATCCCAACATCCATGTCCTTCACCTGACCATGCAACACCAACTCTCCCTATCACGAGCAGGTAGGACAACTTCCCCGGTTCTGCCCTCCAGCTCTGTTTTATTGGGGTAGTCGCGCCCCCTCGGCCCGTCCCCCGGGGTTGACGGAGTCCTGGAGGCTGAGGTCCCCCGTCGCACGGTGCTAGTTGTGACGGGGGACCAACACTCCTCTTTGGTCCCGATATCCCGGAGGGGCGGGCGGGCCCGTGGGGCCTCACGCGGGCCAAGTGGCTGGTCGCCTCGGGCCGGGGGCCTGGGGTTCTCCCCAGTGTCTGCCGGCCCGGCCGGCTGGGGTCAAGTGGTGGGCGGCGCTGGATCCCGGTCGGGGTGGTGAGTCCCTCTCTCCCGGCCGGGTGATGGCGTCGCCTGCCCCGTATAGCTCCGTGAACGTTTGGCGTCCTCCCGCTTTCGGGACACAGGCGTCCCCCCTGTAGGGCCCTAGTGTGGTGGAACGTCCGCGGGGCAGAAACCAAGCAAACTTCATGGATTCTTCAAACACTCAATCTCCCCCTGGGTCCTCGATCAGGGACCCAAGCCCCGGCTTCCCTAGAGGTAGTCGGAACACCGATCCGACGCCCGCGGAGGCGTACCGCCCTGCGCCTCCCCCATCCCGTACCACATCAATAATGCGTGGACGGTACTCCCAGAACCAGCCAAATGCCCAGGTTAATACTCCAGAACCGGGACCACGCTCTCCTCGGGTTCTGATCTTAACCTCCAAGGAACCTGGGAAGACGCTCTCCTCACTGTCACCTTTTCAACGCAAACGCGGTTGTGACCTCTTTGGAGATATCGTAAGATGCGAACCTTTGCGAGATGGAGGATTGGAAGTTGAGTTCCGGAACGTGGAGGAGGCAAGGAATGCTCTAGGGATTAGTGAGTTTAGGTATACCATTAGAGACCAGAGTGGACGACATGAAATTACTATTCCGATCGCAGTGCAACCACACCGGACAAAAAACCAGTCGAAGGGTGTTATTAACTGTTATGACCTAAGGGATGTCTCCGAAGAGGAAATAGTGGATGGATTGACTGAGTATGGTGTAGTAGAGGCCCACAGGATCAAGGCACGTCGTGGAAGCATTTTGACACCAACTAACAATATTATCTTGACTTTTAACTCGACAGACCTCCCCTCTGCGATACACGTCGGATACCTGAAGGTGAAGGTTCGCGTTTTTGTTCCCAACCCTATGCGCTGCTTCCGCTGTCAGCGCTATGGACATACCACTCAGTTTTGCCGTGGTAGACCGACATGTGGTAGATGTGGCGCATTGGAGCACACCGGTGCGGACTGCGTGTCAAAGGAAGTGTGGTGTGTGAACTGCGGCCAGGGACAAGCTCCGCACACTGCATATGACAAGGCCTGTCCAGCACAGATGATGGAAAGAGAAATTCTCGCACTGAAGTGCTCCAAACAAATAACTTTTCGGCAAGCAAGGGAAATGTACATGGAGTCACATCCCAGGGTATCATACGTAGACAAGGTAAAACGCACACAGCCAGCTACCACTCACCGGGAGCCTACCAATGCGTCCCATTTTCTTTCTCAACTTGCTGATTTGCTACGATCCTTCGGACTTATCTGTACCCCAGTGTCGGAGCGAGGCCTGGGTTCTGATGCCGTGATCGAGGTCCCTCTCACCACTCGTGTACAAAATCCTATTGTAGAAACGTCCTCCAAGACAGCAAAACGCGCTGCCCAGTCGCCGCTGGCCCCTCGAGTTGCCTCTGCGCAGCCGGCTGCAGAGCGAGCTCCTGATGAATGGCACCGTGTCGAACGGATTAAGAGGCCCGCCAAGCCCTCCAGCGAGCACCTGGAATCCTTACCCGCCACCTCCACCGACCCCACCTCAACCCATCCAATCCCTGCACCATCCAGAACCCCCACACCCCCATCTACTCCCTCCGCTTCCAAAACCATCCTCTTTCCTCCACCCCCTTCTGTCATCTCAGGAGGGAGTAGTGTGGCCTCTCGCCGCGTACCGGTGATGTCGCCCACTGCAACCCGAAGATCAGCAACGATTGAGGTTCATCCCGGGGCTCCTGATTTGGGGGCCTCTGGTCGAAGAAGCCGTGGTGGGTCGCGAGACCCATCGCCTTGCGCACGGCCCTCTTGGAGTTTCACGGGCCGACGCCTCAACCACATCGGTACCTGGGACTACTCAGGCTTCCCATGCGAGGGTTTCAGGTAAGGTGATGGGGCCACCACCTGTTCCTCCTCGTGAAAGCGAGAGGCTGCCCCACCGCTGGTCCCCTACTGGAGGACGCAAGCGGGCCTCCCCCTGGTCGAATTCGCCACCGGATGGTGGAGCCTCTAAGACTCGGCCGCGGGCGCATTCAGCGTCCGCGGAGACCAACGCCCACTCGGGTGCATCCTAGGAGCACTAGTCAACTTTAGTCGGTGACTTTGCCCCTTTTAAACTGTTTAATTACCCCTCACTAGCATTTTAAATGCCCATAATTTTACAATGGAACTGCAGAGGGGTTCGTACAAACATAACCGACCTCGAGACTGTCTTAAATCAGCACTGCCCGATGGTTGTATGTCTCCAAGAGACAAAGTTACCACCACACTCTTCCCTCCGACTAAAAAATTATTCTGTTATTGCGAAAAACAAGGCATCGGAGACCATTGCGCACGGAGGCGTACTTTTGGCAGTGCATCATAGCGCGTCTTATCAGGAGGTAACGCTGGATACCCCTCTCCAAGCAGTCGCTGCTACCATTGAATTCCTTCGTCATACTATAACAATATGCTCTGTCTATCTTCCTCCTGGGCGTTCGCTGCCGTCTATGGAGCTCAGTCGCCTGATGTTCCAACTGGCCCAGCCTGTCTTGCTCCTCGGCGACTTCAACGCGCATCACGTGGCATGGGGATGTGACTCGGTAAACTCTCGCGGTCGAGATGTGGAGAGTTTTATTCTGGACGAAGCCCTCTGCCTTTTAAACACGGGTGCAGCCACCCACTACGCTCTTCCTTCTGGTCTTACCTCTGCGATAGACCTAAGTCTTGTAAGCCCGTCCTTGGCGCATTATATGACTTGGTCGGCTTCCGACGACCCACTCGGTAGCGACCATTTCCCTATTTTTATTAAATACAGTGACAGGGTGAGGCTTGGCTCCAGACCTCAACGGTGGAACTTAAAGAAAGCGGACTGGAGAAAATTCGAGGAAAATGTGGAAGCATGCTTGCCAAGGAATGCTGATGGCTGTGGTCTCTCGGTGGAGCAGTTCACATCGATGCTTACTCAGTCCGCTGATTCCTCTATTCCACGAACTTCTGGTGCTCCACGGCGCTCACCAGTTCCATGGTGGTCAACAGAATGCCGTGACGCTATACGCGCGCGTAAGCGAGCATTTAAAACATTTAACAGAAATTGCGACATGGCGAACTTGATTGCATTTCAAAAGGCACGAGCCTTAGCACGCCGAATTATACGGGAAGCCAAGCGAAGGTCATGGAGGGAATATGTATCTAGTATTAACCGATTTACCCCAACGACTCAAGTATGGTCTCGTATTAAACGCATTGATGGCCAGTATAATGCGGTGCGCCTTCCCGTACTACATGTGGCTGGAGTGGACGTGACCCGCCCAGCTGAGGTTGCTGAGGAAATAGCCCGGGCTCTATCAGCCCGCAGTGGAGATGGGAATTATCACCCAGAATTTCTCCGCAAAAAGAATAAATCAGAAGCTAAGCCAATTGATTTTTCCACGCCTGATGATTTGTGCTATAACGAACCATTTAGTGTTCATGAGCTGCGTTCCGCGATCGGATGCCTAAAGAGCGTGGCAGAAGGAGCTGATGGGGTTCACAATGACATGCTAAAACACCTACCTTTGCGAGTACTTGATGCACTTTTGGTGTCGTTTAATAGGGTATGGGAGGAGGGCTACTTTCCTGATTCTTGGCGTGAAGCCATAGTGGTCCCGGTTCTGAAACCGGGAAAGAGTGGTCTTGACCCATTGCACTACCGGCCGATTTCCCTGACATCGTGTCTCTGCAAACTCCTGGAGAAAATGGTCAACGTGCGACTCACCTGGTTTCTGGAAACGCAGGATTTTTTTACTAACGCACAGTGTGGTTTTAGGAAGCATCGTTGCACAACGGATCATCTTTTAGCACTTGACACCGCCATTCGAGTCGCTTTTAAACGCCGACAACATGTGGGAACTATCTTTTTCGACATAGAAGGAGCCTATGATGCAACCTGGCGACATGGAATCTTGCTAAAGGCTAGGAAGTGTGGAATCCGTGGGAACTTGGGAGTTTTTCTCCAGGAATTTCTCAAGGATCGTTTCTTCCGCGTCCGGGTAGGACACGAGCTTTCCCATCGTTTCCACCAAATCAATGGAATTCCACAGGGCAGTGTGCTGAGTGTTGCCTTATTTGCATTGTTCATAAATGATATTGGGGATTCACTACCGCGTGGCATAGGACGATCGTTGTTCGTGGACGACTTTGCTATATGGTTTTCTGGCGCGAATACATCATCGCTAACACGGCAGTTACAGCTTGCGGTGAACCACCTCCAAAGATGGGGTATTGCAAATGGACTCCGCTTCTCCACAAACAAAACTGTTGCAATGCACTTCTGTCGTAGACGGTGCTCCCAAGAACTCAACACGAAGCTGTATGACTTGTTTATTCCTGTTCACCGAACTGCAAAATTTCTCGGGGTGCAGTTTGACAGTCGTTTGACGTACAAACAACATCTTAGAACACTTAGAGAAAAATGTTTTAAATCACTAAACTTATTGAAGTGCATATCACGAACCTCGTATGGCGCGGATCGTAAAACACTGACGATGCTGTACCGGTCGTTGATTCGATCCAAGCTGGATTATGCATGCTATGTGTATGACAGCGCCTGCACTACCAATAAGCGTGTCCTTGACACTGTACACCATGCTGCATTACGCATCATTACCGGAGCTTTCCGCACCTCACCAATCGTTAGCTTGCTGGCAGAAGCCAACGAACCACCTCTGGCACTAAGACGGGAAATGCTTGGCATGCGGTACGCCTGCAAATTGCGTCAGTTTCCCACCCACCCCACGTACCCAGCGGTGTTTTCGCGACACATGTTGACACTGTTCAGCAGTAGGCAACGTGGGACGGCCTTACCTTTCTGTGTACGCATCCGTAAGCTCCTTCAGGAGAGCAGAACGAGAGTATCTAGAGTGGCGTGCATGGAGCAGCAATCGATACCCCCGTGGAATCTGGTGTCTCCTGCAGTTGATCTGACACTTGCAGCGACGCCTAAGGGCAATGTTTCACCTGAGCTGCTTCGGATGAAAACTTTGGAGCATCTGGAAACGTTTGAAGGATGCACACGCATTTTCACAGATGGGTCGAAGGGTGACCATGGAGTAGGATCTGCGTCTGTGTGCGGTTCCTCTGTCAGATGTTTTACTTTACCTAGATATGCCTCGGTGTACAGTTCAGAGCTCGTTGCAATCATCAAAGCGCTTTCCTACATCGAGATCTCGCGAGATGTTGATTATGTCATCTTATCTGATTCCCTCAGTAGCCTTTTGGCACTGACTGGATTCTACCTACCTGACCCATTACTCCTTGATATTATGACTCGTTTGACTGCCATACATCAGGATGGGAAGACTGTTCATTTGTGCTGGATCCCCAGCCATGTGGGTGTATTGGGAAATAAACGCGCCGATTCTGCAGCGAAATGGGCTGCTCAGAGACCACAAACTCGTGTTTTTTCCACTGCCAGCCAGAGACCATCTTCCCGGAATATATTCGTTTATGAAGACCAAGTGGCAGAGTAATTGGAGCGCGCAGACCAACAATAAACTTCACGCGATAAAACCACACCTTGGAGACTGGCCATCGTGCTACCGCAGATCCAGAAGTGACGAGGTGACGCTGTGCAGACTACGCCTCGGCCACACACATGCTACACACCAATACCTTATCTGCGGCGGTGAGAGACCCCAGTGTCCCCGCTGTTTAGGAAGCCTGACCGTACGTCATGTACTTTTCTCGTGCGATCAGTTCTCAACAGAACGAAGGTTGTTCTATGGAAATAATACACGGCTCAACACATATAGTGATGTCCTGGCTGATGACTCAGACGTAGTTCATTCTGGGAACATATTCCGCTTTCTGAAAGCGATCAGTTTTCGGGCCATCTACTCACCCCGGTAGCACCTGTCCGCATAACTAACTGAAACGCTGAACTAAAAGTTATGGGCGCTAAATGATCACACTTTGGTCGAAGCGCCCTTAAACTCAAATAACTAACTAACTAATCTGCATGGCATGTAAGGAACTCCCATCATGGCATGTAAGGAACTCCCAGCATGGCATGTAAGGAACTCCCTGCATGGCATGTAGGGAACTCCCAGCATGGCATGTAGGGAACTCCCAGCATGGAATGTAGGGAACTCCATGCATGGCATGTAGGGAACTCCCAAGTTAGCATCAAGCATGCCCAGACCCCCATCCCTGTAACGAAACCACATCTTCATGTACGCATCGATTGTCGAAATTCGAGACGCTCTGAGAGGTCGTTGGGGTTGCTTCGTGACCTGTTTCCGACCTCATTACCGCTGTAGAAAGCTGCAGCGTCAGCCATCCGTGCAGTTGGCCGAATCGAAACGACACCGTATAACCCAGACGACGAGCCCCAAGAACTCGGAACGTTTGCATATCAATTTTATTTTCATCCCAGCCGTACCGATAACTTTTATTTGATGACTCTTAAAACTTGCGGAGAAGATGACGTTGAAAAGGAAGGCAACGTAAAGCCGGTAGCAGAAGTTTTATCGTAGTTGCCAACTCGGCAGTGGTTGACGCGGAAATCAGACGCTCCAGCGAGCGACGCAGCGACCGCCGAAAACGCCCTAAAAGGCTGTCACAACCTGATGATTGGTAATAGTTTGCAAATAAGCAGAGCCGCTCAACATCAACGCCGAACTCGATCGGAAATCACCGCCTGCGGACAAACTTGCCCGAGGCGACTGGGAATGACGCTCTCCGAACCAAGTTTCAGTGTGGCGACATCCGCCATGTTGTCCATGTTGGCCATGTTGACCATGTTCTCCACGTGGGCGTTCCGCTGTGGCGACATCCGCCATGTCAGCCATACGGACCACGTTGGCCATGTCCTCCATGTAGGCGCCGTCCGCCATGTCAGCTGTATTGGCCATGTTGGCCATGTCCTCCATGTAGGCGCCGTCCGCCATGTCAGCTGTATTGGCCATGTTGGCCATGTCCTCCATGTAGGCGCCGTCCGCCATGTCAGCTGTATTGGCCATGTTGGTCATGTCCTCCATGTAGGCGCCGTCCGCCATGTCAGCTGTATTGGCCATGTTGGCCATGTCCTCCATGTAGGCGCCGTCCGCCATGTCAGCTGTATTGGCTATGTTGGTCATGTCCTCCATGTAGGCGCCGTCCGCCATGTCAGCTGTATTGGCCAGGTTGGCCATGTCCTCCATGTAGGCGCCGTCCGCCATGTCAGCTGTATTGGCCATGTTGGCCATGTCCTCCATGTAGGCGCCGTCCGCCATGTCAGCTGTATTGGCCATGTTGGCCATGTCCTCCATGTAGGCGCCGTCCGCCATGTCAGCTGTATTGGCCATGTTGGCCATGTCCGCCACTCGGGTGCTCCGCTGTGGCGCCGCACCCTAATGAGCTCATCCGTTCGCCGGCAATAGAGTTATTCAAATGCCAGTGGCGGGGTCAGCCGATTCGCTGTCGATCGACGCCGCTCTCAGCCGGTAATGGCGGACGAGCAGCCGCCTGAATCGCCGCCCGAAATCGCATTACCCGGGCGCACGCAGCCGCCGCCGCCGCCTTTATGTAAAACAATTTCACAAATGAACTGGAAATCATCGGCATTTCGACGAGGGCTGGTCGGAGATGTCGTCCTTTTAAATCAAATGCTAATGCCGCTGAGGCACAGTTAGTGCACTTCAGAGCCACCGCGCCGGCGAGCGATGAATATTCGGCGCGGTTTTGACAAAGAAAATGCCGGCAGCACTCTGGTGGCCGATGGTGGCCGATGGTGGCCGATGGTGGCCGATGGTGGCCGATGGTGGCCGATGGTGGCCGATGGTGGCCGATGGTGGCCGATGGTGGCCGATGGTGGCGGTGTCGACGGCTCGCCTGCTCTGCCAACTTGTGGACAGCGGGTCTGGAGATCATGTCGACATCGGGCCACCGCACACACGTGACCCGGACTCGGGTGGCATGTCGCTCTTATCTCATCATCTAAAACAGCCGAGGTGTGTCTGGAGTGCTTGAGAAGCACTTCTGAAGGCGTGCCAGCAATCCAACGGGCGGCGTCCCTCTTCATAGTACCGAACATCTGTAGGAGATTTGTGTATTGTTGTGAGCACATGGAAGGGAAACAGATACCCCTAAACCATCTGGCAGCTGGAGCCGTCGTCTTCTCAAACATGTGGTTCAGGGATTTTCTCCAAGTCATTGAGATGAGGTGGACGTATCCAGTGAAGGTGGAAGATAGCGGATGGAGGCAGGGCAGAGTAGTTGAGCATCAGCATACAGAGTTTCCCAAAATATGTTCATAAATTTTCACTTGCACCTTCAATGTCACAAGCCAAGACATGAAACCTGGATGGGGTAAATTGCATTCAGATATCTGAGCCAAGATTAACTTGATAAACATAGGTACCTACGGAGCTCACGTCAAAGGAACAATAACGAAACGTCGGTCCGGCTGTGTTGGCCCACTAACCGCTACCCGACGCCTATATACCTATACCTACCTATACCTATATCTGTTGTGGACAACGTATTCACGGCGAATGCTCTCCTTCACGTCGGAGCCACTTTCGATGTCAATCGACAATACAATTTCGCTTGCTGCGAATGCGTGCCGAATTTGATCGCAATAATTCCATACCTGGAGTGCACCATCAAAACACCAAAACACAAAACACCCATTAGCACAAGTGTTAATGCGCAACGCTGTAACACTTCAGCCAGCAAATTCCACATTGTGGCCTTGGGATGGCGAGACCACCATTGGCGGTGGCACTGGGCTGGTCTCAACCTGCCAAAAAGACCACCATTGGCGACGGTGTTCTGGTTTACCCAACCTATCGGAGCGGCGCTAAGAATCAACTCCAAACTGCATTGTGGGAAGCAAAATGTAAAGGAGCCTTACCCGAAAAAAAAACAGGCGAATATCAGTCGAATGACACTATCGGAAGATTGGAGATATCGCTTAATTTCATTTACGTGAAACTCGGCGTCAGTATCACGGTGGATGAAGTATTGGTGTGAACATTACACAGTGCGGTATCACATCCGCGGAAGTTGCGGTGTGGCAGCATGCAATGCGTGATTTTGTTTCAGGCTGTTTCTAGCGTGAATTGATAGTCGAAAGCCAAGAGTTTGTGAAGCAAGCATCGAGAGCGTCGTGTTCAAACAGTGTTAGGCGTCGTGCAAAATTCGGTCGAAGGAAACAAAATGGTGCTGGTAGGTACACCGTAAAGCTAATGCAGATGAATGACAAACTAGCATTTCCCGAGGAGATTTATATAGTCGCCGCCTTGTAGCGGGTCCAGGAGGACAACTGGGAGCAAAGTGCACCCCTCCCCCATGGAAGATGGCGACCCTCCGACCGAGAAAAGGCACCTTTCGAGAAAGCTCGAATGACTCCCCTACCCCCTCCCCCTCGAATTTTTCACTCAGAGGCGCCCTTCTGGGAGGAAAAGGGGTCCCTCCGGGAAGGCCCGAGTGCACCCCTCCCTCTAATTTTTAGCAGGAGGCGCCCCTTCGAGAAGAAATGGTACCCCTTAAGAAAAGTTCCCCCCCCGATGATAATTCCTGTATCCGCTCTTGCGGGCGCCACACTTGTCAAGACTGGATTGTCCACGCGTGTACCTGTAGACTGTACCAGCCAAATGTCTCCTTGCATCGCTCCCATTGCTGATTGCAGGTAAGCAGGCAGGCGTGCAGCTCTGGTTTTGTGGGGACCATTCCCACCGGTGGGAATGGTCGCATAGTTCGGTCAACCTTTGACCTGGTAGATAGCTTCCCGGTTTTGCACGTAGCACGGTTTTACTCGTCGGAGTTCGTCACGACGCAGGTCAACGATTGAAAATTATCAGGTAGGTTGGTTGGTTGGTTATTCGGGCTTATGGGCACATCGACTGGGTTGGTCATACAGTCCCATGCAAATTAATTGTCAGGACATGTAGTCATAGCCAAGGGCGTCGCCACCGGGGGGGCAGAGGGGGCAGTCGCCCCCCCCCCCCTGCCGTGAGACTGGGGGGGGCGCCCCCCCCCCCCCCCCCGCCCCTGAAATTTGAGGAGGCCCCTATCCGAAAATACACAGGAAAAAAGTGAGCAAGGAGGCCGACGAGACATGGGAGGAGGCCTCCAGGACGTGAGAGGGGGCCCCTAATTTGAAGAAGGAGTCACCTAGGAGAGGATAGGAGGCCCCAGAAATCAAGAGAGTGCCAACAATTGGCACGGAGGCCACCAGGAATGCAAAGGAGGCCCCCAGGATTGGAAAGGAGGCCCCCAGGATTGCAAAGGAGGCCTCCAGGATTACAAAGGTGGCCCCCAGGATCGAGAAGGAGGCCTCCAGGATTACAAAGGAGGCCCCCAGGATCGAAAAGGAGGCCCCCAGGATTGCAAAGGAGGCCCCAGGATTGCAAAGGAGGCCCCCAGGATTGCAAAGGAGGCCCCAGGATTGCAAAGGAGGCCACCAGGATTACAAAGGAGGCCCCCAGGAATGCAAAGGAGGCCCCCAGGATTGTAAAAGAGGCCCCAGGATTGCAAAGGAGGCCCCCAGGATTGAAAAGGAGGTCCCCATGATTGTAAAGGAGGCCCCCAGAATTGCAAAGGAGGCCCCCAGGATTGCAAAGAAGGCCCCAGGATTGCAAAGGAGGGCACCAGGGTTGCAAAGGAGGCCTCCAGGATTACAAAGGAGGCCCCAGGATTGCAAAGGAGGCCCCAGGATTGCAAAGGAGGCCCCCAGGATTGCAAAGGAGGCCCCAGGATTGTAAAGGAGACCCCCAGGATTACAAAGGACTCCAGGATTGCAAAGGAGGCCCTCAGGATTGCAAAGGAGGCCCCCAGGATTGCAAAGGAGGCCCCCAGGGTTGCAAAAGAGGCCTCAGAATTGCAAAGGAGGCCTCCAGAATTACAAAGGAGGACTCCAGTATTGCAAAGGATGCCCTCATGATTGCAAAGGAGGCCCCCATGATTGCAAAGGAGGCTCCAAGGATTGCAAAGGAGGCTCCAGGATTGCACATGAAACCCCCAGGATTGCAAAGGAGGCCAGATACGGGAAGGGAGACCTCAGAAAATTAGAGGAGGCCCGAAGACGGAAGAGAAAGCCAGTGGGTATGAGATGAGGTTTCGGAGACGCAAAAGCAGTCCCAAAAACGGGTAAGGTTCCACCAAGATAGAAAAGGATGATCCAGAAAAGTGGCAGGAAGCACCTAATTCGGAAGAGGACGATATAAGATTGGAAATGAGACCCTATCATGAACGGGGAAGCCCCTAAAATAGGAGAGACGGGCAATTAGATAAAAGGGATGGCTCCCAGGCGAGAAAGAAGGCTTCAAACGGGTAAGAAGGTCCCCAGGAAATGACAAGATAACTGAGATAGGAAAGGTTGCTTGTAATTTGGAAGAGGAGGCATCTAAGAGAGAACAGGAGTCCACCAGGAGATAAGAGGCCACCCTTAAAATGGGCAAAGATAGAATAAAAACGCAGAGCAGTAGGCCCCGAAGACGTGAGAGGAGGCCCCTAATTTGAAAAAGAAAGCATCCAGAAGAGAAAAGGAGGCCCTGCCGGTCTCGAGAGGAGTCCATCGAGATGGAGTAGGAGGTCTCCAGGGCCGAACGAGGCCCCGACGACCGGAAGGAATTCCCAGGAAATGAGAGAAGGCCCTTAAGATGGGAGTGGTAGGTAGCAGGTATGGAAGGAGGCGAGGTTTCCAAAATTGAAGATCCTCTCAAGACGGGTAAGACTTGCGAGGACAAAGGAGGAGGCCCACGAGGCGTGGCAGGAGGCCCCTAATTTGGCAGAGGACGCCCCTGGAACATGAGAGGAATCCCCATGCCATGCTAAAGGGGCCCCAGGATGTAGGAGGAGGCCCTCCAAAACGGAAGAGGAGGACCATTGAGTAAGGAGGAGGGTAGGACGCACGAGAAGACGTCCAAAACCGGTAAAGAGGCTCCCGGAAATGAGACGAGACCCCTAAGACGAGAAGAGGAAGTCTATAATTTGCAAGAAGCCCCTGAAATGGCAGGAGTCGTGCCGGGGTACTTGAAAACCACGATATGGGCCCAAAAAGATCCGGCCGGGGCCCCTAAAATTCACGCTGAGCCTAGGGGTAGCAAAAATTCACGCCCGGACCATGACAATCACACTAGGGGCACGATAGGTCGTACCGTTCCCCAACAGTATCTTTGGGACACAAATGAAGCCGGGGAAACGAAAAACAACCCGGACATGGATAATCACTCTGGGTCCCCAACAATGACACCAAAAGCATCCAAAACGTATTGGACACCCACAAAGTGCCGAGGTCGCTAAAACTCGCGCTAGGGATCCAAGCAAATGACGTCGGGACACAAAAGATTACATTGGACTAAAAAAGTCGCGTCGCAGCCCTTGCAAATCTCACTGGGGACCAAAAAGGTCGCACCTGGACCCCAAAGGTTGCAGCTGCCCCAAAAATCAATTATCAACCGGAATGTCACTCTGCGCCCCAAAAAATCGGTCAAAGTCCCCCCAAAATCCGTTGGGCACTGGAAAAAAAAACGTGTCAGGGCACCGAAAAAAAATCGCACCTGGAGACCGAAGAATCGTACCAGAACCCAAAAATATCACATAAGGACCTTTAACAAAATAGAGCTCGATGTCCAAAGCAGGGCATATTTTAAGGATTTTTCACTGCGTCCCAAAATTTCCCGAGGGCACTAGCAAGGTACCCCCCCCCAAAAAAAAAAAATAAAAGTCATCGGTTTTGGCCCACTATTTTTTTGAAGGGGCACAATTTAAAAAAAAAAAAAAAAAATAGCAAAAAAGTGTTTTTGTTTCTTCCTGGGGCAGGGCAAGAGCGGTTCTGCATAATTGCCCTCATAACTGCAATGCTTCCTTCATGATACATTCACACACACAATATCATCTCTGTTCCTTATGTATTACGCATTTGTATCAGATGAATGTGCATATGTTCATGCATTGTCTTCGATCACAAGTAACATCAAGATGTGTCCCCTGACATTTGCATTTACTCGCATGTAGGTATCACTATCAGGGGATAGAGGAAGAGCTCACCTCAGATGCCGCTGAACCCATCTCTAAAAAAACTTGCTGAGGTAGGGTCGGTTTCTGGACGACTCTGGATCCGGAGCCCCACGTCGCCGTTCACGCATGCCCAGGAACTCTTGAACGGCAGGCCGTGGGTCATAGTGCGCTGTTCCAGCCCCGTTGAGACCTATCAGGAGCCGAGCGTTTCGAGTCTCTTCGTTCATGGAAGTTCTGTGATCATCCACAATGATGTGGTGGTGACTCACGATCCTCTCCGTCTGCATTGAATGGGGAGCCATCGCAGATAATCCGCACAGGACTTTCTGTACAATACCAGACGTGGCTCCTATTAGCTTTCGAAGACGTGTAGACATTTTGGCACCTTTGTCTGCATCCTCAGGGAGATCATGTATGTCTTCAATTTTATGCCACTCCTCACAGGCGGTGTCTGCAAACTCTCCTGCGCTGCCCGGGAAGAGCTGCTCAGACAGCGATTTTCCGTGCTCGATGAAGGATTCAAGTGTGGTAGCTTCTAGCAGGCTTTCCATTTTCTTCAGAAGTTCATCCTGTTCTGCATCCAGGCGGGCATCGAGGAACGATGTGGCGGATCCGATGACTTCCACTCGGATGGCGGCGCAGTCCCGTTTCATCGTTGGCACGAGACTGTGGCCAACTTTCCGGCGTGGCGTCTCTGCAGGCTGTTCATGCTTTTCTTCTCGCTTCCCTGGGTAGGGTGCGGTCTCCATCAGTCGGAGCTTGCGTGCTGCTGCGTCCCTGATGGTCAGGATGTCGCTCAGCAGCAGATCACTCCTCTGCAGCTTTTTCTGAACGTATCTGTACACATCCAGAACATCGCCTACAAGAGCAGTCATCCAGATCTGCCTTGCATTCCACGTGTGAAGGTATCCGGTGGCTTTTCTCCTTTCAGTAGCATCCCCATGCTCTGTGGTTTCCTCCCACACCTTTTGCAGCCGCTGATATTTGTCAAGACAGCATCTACGACCTGTAGTTGATGTTCAGCGAAGCGCACGTCGTGATGGCGCGGGAACTGCTTCGCGTCTGGCATGACCGAATCGAGGAGCTTCTTCTTTGCTTGGTGGGTCCTGAAGTACGAGCTGACTGCCAACAGATTGTCTTTCCACACATGCAGTTCTGGCACCGCGTCCATCATGCTCTCCACTGCGAGATCTGATCGGTGAGCGCAGCACCAAAAGGTGAGGATGTCGCGCTTGAGCTGATCTCTGAGCAGACGCCACAGCCCTTTATGGCGACCAGTGTTTGCCGACTCTCCGTCGGTCGTTATGCCGGACAGCTTCTCGGTGTTTCCACAGATGGCGAGTGCATCATTGACAGCCTGCAGCAGACCTTCGGCGCCAGGCTTCTCCGGATTTGACGATGTGATGAACACGGTTTTTACAGAAGCATCAGACAGCGCCAGACGCGCACTGACAAACTTGTGGTTGATCATTTGTTTATCCACACTTCCGTCGATTTGGATACTGTATGTCACACAGTCATCAAAGATGTTTCGAAGCTTTTGTTTTTCAACCTTTTCAATGGCTAATAACATTTGACGGTAGAAGACTGGAGTTCGATAGTGAAGATCGCTCGGTGTTGGCTCGAATGGCTCGAAAGCCACGTCTGGCCCGTTATCACGCATGGCAGCTATGAGTCTGTCTGCACACATTGTCGCCATTGACCTGGCAGGCCACGAGTTTGCTGATGCCGTCTCAATCAGGCAGTCATTGTAGACGTCCAGTGCCATCCTGACCAGCGACTCCAACTGTTCAGCACTGTGTCCGCGGAGTGACCGCAGCCAGGGATGCTTTGTACTCTGCTCCTCCCAGCTCTTGGCAAGCTTATCACACTCCTTGGCTGTACGATGCACCTGTGACATCAAATGGTCCACCACCCTCTCTAACTTCTGTGAACTATCCGCACGGACACCAGAAGCGATGGGAACCTGCCCATTTCTGGACATTTTTTTCGCCTGATCTAGATGTGTTTCACACAGGGTACACTTAACGTGTGTTCGCATGATGCCGGACGCCGGCTTGACAATACTCTGAAGCTCAGGGAACCTAGTTATCATGGCTTTCAGGTCCAGTCGCACACCATGATACATCACACTACTGGAAGTTCCTGCAGTTACACTGACTGACTCCTTCGGAGTGTAATTCTTGCCGTCCCCAGGACGGGACGGATCCCCATTGCTGGACGGATCCGTCGGGTCGCTCCTGTCGTCCCCAGGGCGGGACGGATCTGCTGGGTCGCTCCTGTCGCCCCCAGGGCGGGACAGACCCGCCGGGTCGCTCCTGTCATCTCCAGGGGAGGAAGGATCCGTTGGGTCGCTCCTGTCATCCCCAGGGCGGGACGGATCCGCTGGGTCGCTCCTGTCTTCTCCAGGGGAGGAAGGATCCGTTGGGTCGCTCCTGGCGTCCCCAGGGCTGGACGGATCCGCTGGGTCTCTCCTGTCCTCTCTGGGGGAGGAAGGATCCGTTGGGTCGCTCCTGTCATCCCCAGGGCTGGACGGATCCGCCGGGTCGCTCCTGTCGTCCCCAGGGCTGGACGGATCCGTTGGGTCGCTCCTGTCTTCGGGTGAGGAAGGATCCGTTGGGTCGCTCCTGTCGTCCCCAGGGCTGGACGGATCCGCTGGATCGCTCCTGTCGTCCCCAGGGCGGGACGGGTCCGTCGGGTCGCTCCTGTCTTCTCCAGGGGAGGAAGGATCTGCTGGGTCGCTCCTGTCGTTCCCAGGGCTAAACGGATCCGCTGGGTCGCTCCTGTCGTCCCCAGGGCTGGTCGGATCCGCTGGGTCGATCCTGCCGTCCCCAGAGCTGGACGGATCCGCTGGGTCGCTCCTGTCGTCCCCAGGGCGGGACGAATCCGCTGGGTCGCTCCTGTCGGCCCCAGAGCGCGACGGATCGCTCCTGTCATCCCCGGGGCGGGACGGATCCGCTGGGTCGCTCCTGTCGTCCCCAGGGCTGGTCGGATCCGCTGGGTCGCTCCTGTCGTCGCCAGAGCGGGACGGATCCGCCGAGTCGCTCATGTCATCTCCAGGGCGGGACGGATCCGCCGGGTCATCTATTTCGATCACAGTAGATGAAGCGCTGAGGGAAAAGGTGAAAATTTTGCTTTAGAAGAACGAAAAAGTCGGCCATCACCGTAACGGGGAGCGAAATATGTAGTACATCTGAATTCTATTTTTAACCCGCGCGGCGCCGGGGGGAGATTGCCCCTTCCCCCTCCCGAATATTTGCCAATAACTTCACAACGACGGCAGCTGTCGACGTCAAACTGTTAGAACCATATCTGAAACTTTCACGTCCACTTCGGCCAGAAAAAATCGGCCAGAGATTCTGTAAGAAAATGTCATTTCAGTGGCATTATGTCACGCGATTTTCAGTCAGATACGGTGGAAACAGAATCAGATAGAAAACAGAATTAACTATCAGAACCAGATTCAGATCAGATCAGATAGTATAGGTATTTCACGAATCAGTGAATATCGAAGCGAAATGCAAATACACGTTATGAAAATACTAAGTAGTAATTGTTAACGTAAAATCGTATCGTAAAATCTGAAATCGCATTCTCTACTAGACGACTATCTTCTTTTTAAAGTGACGGACAGGGCGTAGAAGCGTTCTCAAAGATGGGGAGGTGGAGGGGGATTACGTTTTGAACAGACTGATTCGTAAGTATAACGGGTAGGTAGGTAGGTACTAGATTGTTTGTTGACTTCATCTGTCATTGGGGTGACGCCCGTTGGTGATAAAGGAATAAATGAAAATGAAAATGAAATTATTGCTCCATTGACTTATAATAGGGAGGTCGCGAAAATGATATGACCAGGTCACCGATACGAAAAATCCGAAATATACAACTTCTGCATACTAACAAGTATATAAACTCCAGAGAGTTTCAAAACTCTCACAACCAATAACGTCGTGGCACGACTACAAGACATTTTTGGACAAATATGGGCACGCGATCCAAAATAGGTAGTTAAGTAGTCCGCGATCGTTATTCCGCGATCATATAGTTCTCGTTCCGGGATCGCTATTACGCGACAGCGGAATATTTATTTAAATAAGGATAATATTCCGCGGTCGTTTATTCCGCGATCGGGATAATTAGGGATACCGTTTTTTTTATTTTTCTTTCAATAGGTAAATGAAGTTATTTAACATCGAATTATGAATTGAAGAGCAGTTATTAACATGCATAGGTATAAGAATGAAGCTTTTCCTCTTGCACATCCTTTCAAAATGTGCTTATTTAGTCAAAATCTGATCGCGGAATAAAATTCCCCGAAATAAGGGTCCAAAAATGTTCCGCGATCGCGATCGCGGAATTAATTAAAAAAGGAAATTCCGCGATCAATTTTCGGTACTACGCGAACGCGTAATAGCGAAATCGCGGACTTACATAAGTTCCGCGATGCCCAGCACTGTTTTTGGAGGTGCGTTCAGGTGATCTGACCTATGATCTGATCTTGAAAGTCTACAACATTTTCGGGAATTTTTTTAAAAGTGATAGAGGATGCCAGATTTGATCATGCCAAAAATGGCTAATTTTCTACTCTTTTCGCTAATTTTCACACATAATTTTCCCCTCTGAACCCTGGCATGAAACCAATTCTAGGACACTGTGCCAGGCAGGGGCGTCACCGACGGGGGGGGGTCGCGAGTGCGACCCCCACTTCTGAAAACCGGTGTAGGTATCTCTCAGCGTTACGACCCCCCTTGGACCCTCACTCGAAAATCCGTGCATGGCTCCGACCCCCCCCCCCCGCTCGAAAATCCGTGCATGGCTCCGACCCCCCCCCCGCTCGAAAATCCGTGGCGACGCCGCTGGTGCCAGGGGCGCAGTACCTAACTTTATTCCGCCTTCAGGTTGAGGGGGCATGGGGGAGAGTCGTGAGCGATTTTCACGTCTTTCTTCCCATGCAATGCCATAACCAATGTTAAATTTCGCCAAAGTTGGGGGGCGGCTGCCCCCTCTGCCCCCCCCCCCCCCGGCAGGGGGTTGTCATCCGTATTCAAATAGCGTGTAGCCAAATGGAAAGATGACGTCAGGGCTAAGCTCCATTTCGACCAATGAGAAGCCGCCTTCGCGCTCACGTGACTACCACGTGACCGTGACTGCAGCGGCCATGGCCATTGGTCGGCAGCGGCTGAAACTATTTACATTGCGTTGATATGGCGCGCTTGCAGGGCTCTCCTTGATGCCGAAAAACTTCAATTTTTGTATACACAATAGTATAATATCGATTGTGATTTCGATACAAGACACTTTGGTTTATCCAGCAATACTAAATCCATTCTGCTGTCATTTGTAGTTTGTCGCGCACCGTGCCAGATTTTGCGGCCCGCCCTGGACGGTGGTGTTCTATGGCCCAGGGGCGTCGCCACCGGGGGGGCAGGGGGGGGCAGTCGCCCCCCCTGGCGTTAGCCAGGGGGGGGCAAACATATCCTTTTGCCCCCCCTGAAATTTCGGGAGGCCCTGTCGCCAAACAGGAGGCCCCCAGGTTACCGACAACAAAAAGCTACATACAACCGCTGGGAGGCCCGTCCGCACATGCCTGAGGCCCCCTCTCAACGACGTGAGGCCCCCTGAAGTTTCTAAGAGGCCCCTGCAGCTGAGTGTAGGCCCCCTATCAGCTAACCTGAGACGCCCTACTACTACTGAGAGGCCCCTCTCAACGACGTGAGGCCCCCTGAAGTTTCTAAGAGGCCCCTGCAGCTGAGTGTAGGCCCCCTATCAGCTAACCTGAGACGCCCTACTACTACTGAGAGGCCCCTCTCAACGACGTGAGGCCCCCTGAAGCTTCTAAGAGGCCCTGCAGCTGAGTGTAGGCCCCCTATCAGCTAACCTGAGACGCCCTACTACTACTGAGAGGCCCCTCTCAACGACGTGAGGCCCCCTGAAGCTTCTAAGAGGCCCCTGCAGCTGAGTGTAGGCCCCCTATCAGCTAACCTGAGACGCCCTACTTCTACTGAGAGACCCTCTCAACAATGTGAGGCCCCCTGAAGCTTCTAAGAGGCCCCTGCAGCTGAGTGTAGGCCCCCTATCAGCTAACCTGAGAGGCCCTCTCAACGACGTGAGGCCCCCTGAAGCTTCTAAGAGGCCCCTGCAGCTGAGTGTAGGCCCCCTATCAGCTAACCTGAGACGCTCTACTACTACTGAGAGGCCCCTCTCGACGACGTGAGGCCCCCTGAAGCTTCTAAGAGGCCCCTGCAGCTGAGTGTAGGCCCCCTATCAGCTAACTTGAGGCGCCATACTACTACTGAGAGGCCCTCTCAACGACGTGAGGCCCCCTGAAGCTTCTAAGAGGCCCCTGCAGCTGAGTGTAGGCCCCCTATCAGCTAACCTGAGACGCCCTACTACTACTGAGAGGCCCCTCTCAACGACGTGACGCCCCCTGAAGCTTCTAAGAGGCCCTGCAGCTGAGTGTAGGCCCCCTATCAGCTAACCTGAGACGCCCTACTACTACTGAGAGGCCCCTCTCAACGACGTGAGGCCCCCTGAAGCTTCTAAGAGGCCCCTGCAGCTGAGTGTAGGCCCCCTATCAGCTAATCTGAGACGCCCTACTACTACTGAGAGGCCCCTCTCAACGACGTGAGGCGCCCTGAAGCTGCTAAGAGGCCCGTGCAGCTGAGTGTAAGCCCCATATCAGTTAACCTGAGGCCCCTTACTACCATTGAGAGGCCCCTCTCAACGACATGAGGTCCTCTCTCAAAGACATGAGGCCCCATGAAGCTTCTAAGAGACCGAAATTTATCCATTCCCGAATGGATACCAAAAAATAAACCACACACTTCCCCCTGGAGATCAGCTCCTGGCAAAACTCGGTGGTGACGCCCCTACGGCCCTGCATAGGATGCACTTCGACTGGTAAGGCTGCTCCCTGAGCGACATAGGAGGCCCCCTTGCAGCGATTTATATAAATTTACATTTCAAATATTATTTTAATATTTTTTTTGGAGGCCCCCTGCAAAAAAATAATGCACGAAATCCGAGGAGAAAAGTTTTGGTGGGGGTAGGTTAGGAGGCCCCTCCACAGCTGAGGAGGCCCCTCTGGAGCTCTGCCCCCCCTGGCAAAATATGGTGGCGACGCCCCTGCTATGGCCTTGCCCCCACCCCCCCTCCTCCCCCGGTTCCTGCGTCCCTGCCCTGTGCGTCAACAATCAACATACCTTGCTCCGTGACATGCAACATCTGCGGCGTTCCCAGATGCAGACGCTTGCAGCGATGTCTTTGTAATATTACTAGAATGAAAATACTTGGTTACTTTTGAACAATTTGCACTACTTTTTTCCAACTCAGCACGTTTTCGTTTCGCAATTCGTTCGGCGCGAGGCATTTTCTTAATAATCTGGTATAGTGCAACTACCGGGCTATCGATCTGCAACGTGTTTGAAGTTGTTTACGATTTAATTAATCTTCTGCTATGCTGTTCTGAACAAGAACTTTATGGCCTTTGTTTAAAAAAGAAAATAATGAAAATATATGCCATTACAAAACTTACCGTAAATTATTCACAATTCATTAAAAATAAAACTATCGAAAAAGTTGGTACGGACAGCATCAGCAATCTACCTATCCGCTTGTCATTTCGTCTCTGCCCGCCGCGCCATCTGGGAAAAATTCGCGGGCGATTCCGTCCGGGACAGTCTAACATCCAGGCGCTCCCGCCCGCGCCGGCTTCATGGCGGGCCCGACACTGCGACTCGAGTGAAGTCCGCTGGGGCGTGCCGGCAGAAGTTCGGTCGGGGCTCTGGCGAGTATGAGGAACGGGGCAATAAGGGCAGGAACAGGGTCGCAGGAAGCGGGGGGGCAGGAGGGTAGCCCCCAAGTTTGGCGAAATTAAACAGTAGCCCAATGACGTTTCATTTAATGGAAAGAAATAATTTGAAAAGCGGTTTGCCTCCTCCATGCCCCCTCAATAGCGGCGTCGCCATGGATTTTCGAGGGGGGGGGGTCCGAGCCATCCAAGTGGGGGGGTCGTGGGGGTCGTAATGATGAGAGATACGCCGATTTTCAAAAGTGGGGGGTCCGGAGCCCCCAACCCCACCCCCCAGCCCCGTCGGCAACGCCCCTGCCCCTCAACCTGAATATAGTCCCTGCGCCCCTGTGCAGAAACGGGCACAATGCTGGGCAGGGTAGGGCCTGGGGGCAGAACAGAGCTCGACCTGAGAGCACTGCCTGAGGGCAGGCAGAGCAGGGCATGACACGGTCTGAAAGCAGGGCAGGGCACGGCTTGTCTGAGGGTAGGGCACGGCACGGTCTGAGGGCCGGGCAGGGCACGGTCTGAGGGCAGGGCAGGGCACGACTGAGGGCAGAGCATGGCACGGTCTGTTTGAGGGTAGGGCACGGCACGGTCTGAGGGCAGGACGGGGCAAAGTCTGAGGGCAGGGCAGGGCACGGTCTGAGGGCATGGCAGGGCACGGTCTGAGGCCAAGGCAGGGCACGACTGAGGGCAGGGCGGGGCACGACCTGAGGACAGGGCAGGACATGACTGAGGACAGGGCAGGACATGACTGAGAGCAGGGCAGGGCAGGGCACGGTCTGAGGGCAGGGCAGCGCACGACCTGAGAGCAGGGCAGGGCACGGCCTGAGAGCAGGGCAGGGCACGACTGAGGGCAGAGAAGAGAACGGCCTGAGGGCAGGGCAGGGCACGGTCTGAGGGCAGGGCAGAGCACGGTCTGAGGGCAGGGCAGGGCACGACTGAGGAAAGGGCAGGGCACGGCCTGAGGACAGGGCAGGGCACGGCCTGAGGGCAGGGCAGGGCACGGCCTGAGGGCAGGGCAGGGCACGGCCTGAGGGCAGGGCAGGGCACGGCCTGAGGGCAGGGCTCAGTCTGAGGGCAGGGCAAGGCACGAATGGGCATTGGGCAGGGCACGGTCTGAGGGCAGGGCAGGGCACGACTGAGGGCAGGGCAGGGCACGGTCTGAGGGCAGGTCAGGGCACAGAACCTGAGCATAGGGCACGCCAGCACGGTACAGGGCAGGGCAGGGCAGGGCACGACAGGACACAGAGCAAACAGACAAAGTGATACTCACTGTGCAGGAAATGAACGGGCATGTCATTTGTGCTTCTTCTTCCTACTGAGAGCATATTTCCATTTGGGACGCAGTGGTCCAAAATTTGGAAGGGCTACGTCCCAACGGGAGGGGGCTGCGTCCCAAAATGGGACGCAGTCGATATGCTAAAATATGCCCTGCTGGTACTAAAAAAAAAATAAATTTATAAAAAAAATTAAAAAAAAGTAAAAAAAGGGAAAAAAAAAAAAAAAATTAAAATAAATTTTAAAATTTGATAAAATATAAATATGTGGGTGGGTTGTTTTTTTTTTTTTTTTGTTGTTTTTGGGGGGGAGTGAATCATCTTTTTTAATATTGTTTTTTTGGCTATTAATCAACAAAAAAAATATAAAATAATAAAAAAAAAAAAAAAAAAAAAAAAAAAAAAAAAAAAAAAAAAAAAAAAAAAAAAATTAGAAAAAAAATAATTTAATAAAAAAAAAAAAAAATAGAGTTGAAAAAGAGAATTTCTCTCCTTCCTTTTTTTAAAAAAAATAAAAATTTTTTAAAAAATAAAAAAAAAAGAGGAATTCCCCCCCCTCTGGGAATAAAGCTTACCTCTTTCTGGGGTGGGTGGGTGGCTATTTGGGTTTATGGGCGCATTGACTGCGTTGGTCATACAGCGCCCATACAACTTTTCTTGTTCCCACCTTAAAGCACAATAATACCCGAAAGCTTCCAAAACAAAAATTACAACCATGTTCACAAAAAAAATATACTTTTGTATTCAAAGTCAGCTTAGGTTAGGTTAGGCTCAGGTTTCTTTTTTAAGGTTGAGAATTTTCAGAAAAATAAATTAAGTGAAATTTTAATTTAGTTTAATTTTTGTTCTCAAAAAGATAGGTTAGGATAGGCTAGGTTAGGTTTTGTTGCATGAAAAAAAACATTTATGTTTATGCGATGTTACCGAACTCAAAGCCTTTTTGGTATTATTTTGCTCACAACCTGAAAAGTAAGCACAGAAAATAAGTGGGTCCAATCATCTTAGTCACCTTCATAAACATGGTATTCTGCATATTTTTGTTCGGTTGTAAAGGAAAAAAAGAACACCTTAGACTGCAAGGTTACCAAATAATTTGCAATTTTGGGGGGAAACTTTTTTGCATAAAAAAAAATGTTTTCCAACTTGAAAAACCTAAACTAACCTAACTTAATCGAACCTAACCCATTTGCTTGCTATATGGAGGCAAATGTGTGTAAAAACTTGTCTTGTTACCACCTTAAAGCACAATAATACCGATTTGGCTAGGTTAGGCTAGTTTAGTTGTTTACCTTGGAAACATTGTTCAATCATTTTCAAAAATAAAATAAAATCGGAAATTTTCCTTCAAAAGCAGCTGACATTAGGTTCGGGTAAGTTGGGTTCGGTAGTTCAATTTAGAAAATGTTCAGAATATATATTGCTTAATTTTTGTTTCTATTTTTTTCTCCAAAGCAGGGGCGTCGATTTGTATCGATAGACACTAGCGCGCATTAAATGTCACACATCGTGATGGGCGTTCCTCAGAACATCCAAAATCGCAACATCCAAAGAAAAAATTCCAGTTACAGAAATTCCAGCGCCTAAAGTCTAAATTTGAAGTTACAGTGACAAATGTGACAGAGGTAAGACATTTGTGGTGCAATTGCGCGCAGTGTTTAATCCGGAGGCCAATCTCATGTGACGTCGTACTGATTCGTTTTTGTACTTCGCACATTCTGATGTATCTGCGGATTGGTGTGATTTTAAATAGTGAATAAATAGCTTGCTGATATTTAATTCACAAAGGAACAGTAGTTGAAGAAGTTGGCAGGTAAGCTTGCAAAAGTTCAGTCCATGCTTTTTTTCTGATTTGTGCTCAGGGTTTCCATGTTAATATCACATAACTACCACGTTTGTCTTCAAGAAGAGCTGTTTTTAGTTTACTTTTATTAATATTTTCATTCCACTGCTCTTAGTGCCCTTTCTGCCCAGTATTGGGGCACCTAGTGTTGTATTTCCGTCCAGGGGTTGGCACACCTTTTGGTAAATTTATAGCTTAAGGTAATTTTTTTCCATGCAATGTTTAGGAATGTGATGAACATGATGTTTCTGCTCATTTTGGTAAATTTGTGTTTTAAGGTGTTTCATGAATTCGTGGAATGTATCATTTCAATGCAATGCTTATGAATGTGACTCAGATGATGGGACCACTCATTTTCTATACAAATGCCTACATTTCAGGTTGTGAGCAAAATAACACCAACAAAAAGCTTTGAATTAGGTGGCATAGGGTAAAGTATTTTTTTTAAATACAAAAATGCATCATAACCTAACCTAACCTAGCTTAACCTCCCCTTGGAGAAAAACAAAACCAAAACATCAAGTTGTAAAAATTTCAAGCAATGTATTTTTTACGATAAAAAAATGTAACCCAACTTAACCTAATCTAACATAAGCTGCTTTTAAAGAAAAAGGATCTATTTCTTTCAAATTTTGGAACAATTTTTGAAAAAAATGTCGAACTTAAAACACTTAAACTAATCTAACATCACCAAACATAGCCCATTTGTTTGCTTTATGGAGGCAAATGTGTAATAGCTTGCCTTGTTACCACTTTAAAGCACAATAATTCTGGTTAGATTAGGTTGGGTTAGGTTTTTTCATTTGTAAAATTTCAAGAAAATAAATTGCTAGATGTTTTTCCAATCTTGTTTTTATAGTTGTTTTCTCCAAGGTCAGCTTAGGCTAGATTACATTAGGTTATGTTTATTTTTTAATGTATTTCTTTTAATTGCTATGTTACCTAACTCAAAGCCCATTTTTAATGTTATTTTGCTCACAACCTGGAAAGTAAGCATTTGCACAGAAACTGAGTAGTGCCATCAGCTTAGTGACATTCATAAACATTGCATTGGAAATTTAAATATAAAAATATTAATAAAACACATAAAAGCACAAATTGAATGTCCTTTCCTCTGCAAATGCATGCCTTTCAATTGGGAGTAAAAATAACACCAAAAAATGGTGTGGAGTAAGGAAATATAGCATGCAGATAATGTTCCAGATGTATGATGATAGCCTTACCTAACATAGTTCAACTTCCCATACAAGAAAGTAATTGTTTTTAATTTAAGTTTTCGAGGCATTTTCTCAAATATTTTCAACTTAAAAAAACCTAACCTAAGCTAGCCTGAACCGTTTATTATTATTTTTTATAGAAAAATCATTAACAAAAATTATTTACCAACAAATGATTTTTTTTTATAACTTACAACAAAAGCCTAACCTAACCTGACAAACCTCACCCCTTTGTATGCTTCATGGAGGTAAAATGTGTGTAAAACTTGTCTTGTGGTTACCTTAAACTGTGATAATACCTGGCATTTTGGGTAATATTTCAGCTCATGGTACTTTCTGACTTCTTTTAATTTCTTTTTTAATGCAGTGTTTGTTAAGGTGCTGAACATGATGTAACCGCTCATTTCCTCTGCAGATGCACACTTTTCAATTGTGAGGAAAAATAATGTGGAAAAGGGGGCTTGGATTTGAGTAATATAGGATGAAAAATAATGTTCAGATAAAAAAAACATGTAACATAACCTAACCTAACCTAGCCTAGACTTCCATGCAAGAAATGATTGTTTTTATGCCAGATTTCCCCCCCCAATTTTTTTCTCAAACATTTTGAACTTAAAAAGTCTAACATAACCTAATCTAGCTTGAACAGTTTTTGAAGATTTTTTTCCATTTACTAACTTACAACAAAAGCCTAGCCTAACGCAATTAGGCAAAACCTAGCTCCTTTGAATGATAAAAATGGGTGTAAAACCTGTCTTGTGATTACCTTAGACTGCAATAATATCTATTTTTGTGCTACCTGGTGCACGTGATGAAACTCCATCTGCATGCTGCATGAGAGCATTGCACTTATTGCTTCACAAAGAACAATAACATGTTGAAAGTACAATATTTTCAGGAATGGAATCCCGTGCTGCTAACATTTTCTGAGTTATAAATTTGCAGATCAGATCTACATCATTTGTGTTAATAAATATGAGAAATTCATAGAAATGCATACACCGGTTTGTGGACAAGAAGTTATTCTGATGATTTCTGATGTATTGGAAAATGACAAATTTTCATGATGGAAGCAGGCAAAGTTAAAGTACATATATCTCAATAAGTGGTCAGTTCACTAACAAGACAGCAAATTCACTCAAATAGCACTCAAAATGCCAGGCGGCCCAATCTTTTTGCAAGTTTAAAATCGATGACAGTGCTTTCTTGAATCATGTTTAAAGCACATGAAAGAAATGTATTGCTGACACTTGTTAGAAACTGATGTGTGTAACGTTAATTAACATTTATAATGTCCTGATGTTTGTACACAAAATATAGCTCACTATTGTAAATAGGATGGGAAGTATGATGCCATATATCATGGCTAATTTATGGTCAAACTGTTATGCAGCAGATTCCCTGCATTGTTACTTAGTTATTTGGGCTTTAGGGCACAGACCATGTTGATCACATAGCTCTCTGCATTGTTGTTAACTGATACATCAATATGTTTGCAAATTCACTTATGAGTGAATCCATACCATTCTCACTGGGGTATAAAAGCTACATTATAACATTGCTTATACCGGGCGGCTGTGTCGGTGCATTGACGGCACGTTAAACTTTCGGTCAAAATCCTGCCGTTGAACTTGAATTAATGGATCGGGTGGTGGGGCCACGGTTCACGCAACAAGCTCTGCTTAGCAATCGGACCCTGGTTCATAAAGCCACCCCAACAAGCAGTGGCGCAACCAGGATTTCAGTTCGGGGGGGGGGGGCAGGGTTGGAGAGCGGGCCCCCTCGCAAGCGGGCCCCCCTCATGTTTTTAAAAGTAAAACATCCACTTACTTTTGAGCGGGCCTCCTATGTTTGTAAAAAGTGGGCCCGGCTCGAAGCGGGCCCCTGGTTCCAGAGAGCCCCTGGTTCAAGACAGGGCCCCAGGTTGAAGCGGGCCCCTGGTTCTAAGCGGGCTATTGGTTCAATGCGGGCCCCTGAATCAAAATGGGCCCCGGTTCGAGACGGGCCCTGGTTAAAACGGGCCCCCAGATTTTCAGTTGGTTCAAAGGGCCCCTGATTCGAGCCACAGATCCGCTTCGCGGGCCCGTAGCCAAGGCTCTGAGTAGGGTGGCCCACTCCGAGCCAGGGGCCCGCTTGGCGGGCCCCAAAAAATTGGGGGGTGCATGGCCCCTTGCCCCCCTGGTTGCGCTACTGCCAACAAGAACTCGGATGAATTTTTTTTTTTTTTTTAATGCATATAACAGAAACCCATCTCGATTGTCCTACTTACTCAGGACACCATAGAAGTCAATGAAGCCAATGAAAACCATAGAAGTCAATGAAAATGTTACTTCATCCCCTGTATTGTTAATGGAAACAAGTCTCTTGAACCATATGTTATGTCCTTCACAGTGTTGCTCCATCCACCTCCAACTCCAACCCTGACCAAACTTCAGGAACTCATCCATCTCCAAAGCAGTCTGTTGCAGAAGGTATGTATTGCAGCATAACTACTGTGACCGGAATTCCATGGTATCCATGTTGCCTTACAATCCATCCTTGCTGATCCATGTAGCAGATGTTTGACTTTCCTCAAACTGTCTGGATAACTGGGGAGTTGAAATCACATGTGAGTGATGAAACAGATGAACTATTCCTGGATTCTTATGTTGCATCATTGCATGGCACATTGACATACCGAATGGGGAGGGGGAATTGTGGGCAGTTGCCTCACCCCCCTCCTGATAGGTTGTGGGCCCCCAAGAATCCGCCGAGCTTAGGAAAAAATTGCGCTATGCTCCCTCAAAATTTCACTCGGTCCACCAAAAATCGCACCGGGGCTCAGAAAAAATCACTTTGGGGGCCCCCAAACGTAGCGCAGGGGCCCCGATAATGACGCTGGGGCCTCAAAAGTTTGCACCTGGGCCCCTGAAAATCACGTTGGGGCCGCAAACAAGTCGTGCCGGGATTCAAGAAAATCACGACGGGGGCCACAAACGGTCGGGCCGGGGCCTCCTGAAAATCACGCCGAGACTGGGGTACTAAGAATTATCACCCGGGCCCCTGAAAATCACGCCAGGGGCCTGACAGGTCCCACCGGGGCTCTAAAAGTCTCGTTGAGATCACCCAACAAATGAAGCCGGGTAAATGAAAAACAGTCCGGACACGGAAAATCAATCTGGGATCTCAACAATAGCTCCAAAAGCCCACAAAACTTGTTGGGCCCCCACAAACGTGTCGTAGCCACCGCAAGGGATCCCAACAAGTGACGACGGGGCCCCAAAAAATCGCACTTAGACAAAAAAAAATTAACGCCGCTTCTCTTGAAAATCTCACTGGGGCCAAAACGTCGTGCCGGAGCCCCACAAGTTGCAGCTGGCTTCCCAAGTACCAATATATACCCGGAATGTCACCTTGCGGACGGAAAAATTGCGTCAAGGATCCACAAAATAAGAATTCGTCGGACGCCGGAATAGAAACCTGTTTGGGCACCGGAAAAAACGCACCGAGAGCCAGAAGAATCGTACCGGGTTCCAAAAATAGCCTGCAGGGGCTTATAAAAATAGACTTCACCACAAAAACCACAAG
>JAOTOM010001537.1:52500-72164 GCA_034440615.1 Ashinkailepas kermadecensis | reverse complement strand
TATCATGTTACACATTGTGTGTTGAAGAGAAGAGCGCATTCAGCTTTAGCATGTTTTCTGTCTAGGTTTTCGATTGATCGTATTGTTTTCTTCGTTTCGTGAGATAGCTGGTAGGTTATTTCACCCCGTAACATACATAGTTGCATTCGGTTATTGACGTTTCGGATTCAAACATTAATCCATAAAAAAAATCACCGCTCTGCACGATGCAAATAAACACACGCATCTATGTTTTTTTTTGTTTTTAAACCAACTGATCACTGGTTTCACACGGGCTATTCTTGCAGCATCATCTTGCATTTCGTCGATTCCTGAAGGGCCACTCACAAATCAAGTATGTTCTCGTCTGAACTATTTACAATAAACATGAAGCACTGGATCGCAATTACATCCGGACGTTTTTGGTTTAGCGTTATTCCAGAGTGACAACGTGACGTGTGTGCTGACTTGTTCGCTTATTTCTGGTGTGTTCACGTATGTACAAAGACTTGAGCACCATGGATATGTTCGGTCCGGGCAAGACATGATGATGGTGGTGTTGGTAAGGTGTTCCCGTGTTAGCAGTGTTTGGTGGCAGTTTGTCATGTGTTCTTTTGGTGCTCCATCTCTAAGGGGCATTGTTAGTCTTCTCGAAAGGAAGGATGTGGTGGCACCAATGTAGCTTACTACACGAAGCCTACAGTCTTCGTATGGACGAAGTCTTGCCCGGACCGAACACGTCTCATGGTGCTCGAGTCTTTGTACATACGTGAACACACACCAGAAAGGCACAAACACGTCAGCACAAACGTCACGTTGTCACTCTGGAATAATGCATGACCAAAAAGGTCGAAGGGAGAGGCAATAACGTTGGCATGTAAATGCGATCCTCGTGCTTCATGTTAATTGTAAATAGTTCAGATGAGAATATATTTGCTGTGTGAATGGTCCTCCACAAATAGACGAAATGTGAGATGATGTTGCCAGAATAGTTCGTGTGACACCAGTGCTCAATTCATGTTTTGTAAAGTTTCCTTTTGTGTGTTTATTTGCATTCTGCAGAGCGCTCGTTGTGAAAGTGGATCAATGTTTGAATCCGAAACGTCAATAACCGAATGCAACTATGCGTGCCACTTGGTGAAATAATTTACCAGCTATCTAACGAATTGAAGAAAACAATACGATCAATCGAAAACGTAGACAGAAAACTTGTTAAAGCTGACTGCGCTCTTCTGTTCGACATCAACGTGTAAAATGAGATGTCCTGCCAGAATACACCGATATATATATATATATATATTATGGATGGTGAACATAGATGGTGAACATCGGCTAATCCCAAATCGTCCAAGATAGCTGTGCTATTTACCTATGTGCATTGAGCATGTAGTGCAAACTTCCTGAACGGTGTTCATATCAACAAGGAGTTTCTCCTTGTGTCTTCAGTGTACCACCAATTTCTTAGTAGCGAACGATTAAGTGGCAACACAAAATCGCTTAAAATGGAGCTATTTGAAGTAGTTAGTTAAATCGGACAACGGATGTCGTAAGACGTGGTTAAATTAGCGAAGGATGCGGTTATAAGCTAACTTCCTGAGCAACGGCAGAGAAAATGATAACAAAAGTACACTTAATCGATGTCAACCAAGTTTATAAATCCATACCTGATACTGCCGACATTAATCCATTAAAAAAAAATCACCGCCCTGCACAATGCAAATAAACACACGCATGTATGTTTTTTTTTAACCAACTGATCACTGGTTTCACACCGGCTGTTCTTGCAGCATCATCTTGCATTTCGTCGATTCCTGAAGGGCCACTCACAAATCAAGTATGTTCTCGTCTGAACTATTTACAATAAACATGAAGCACCGGATCGGAATTACATCCGGACGTTTTTGGTTTAGCGTTATTCCAGAGTGACAACGTGACGTGTGTGCTGACTTGTTCGCTTATTTCTGGTGTGTTCACGTACGTACAAAGACTTGAGCACCATGGATATGTTCGGTCCGAGCAAGACATGATGATGGTGGTGTTGGTAAGGTGTTCCCGTGTTAGCAGTGTTTGGTGGCAGTTTGTCATGTGTTCTTTTGGTGCTCCATCTCTGAGGTGCATTGTTAGTCTTCTCGAAAGGAAGGATGTGGTGGCACCAATGTAGCTTACTACACGAAGCCTACAGTCTTCGTATGTACGAAGTCTTGCCCGGACCGAACACGTCTCATGGTGCTCGAGTCTTTGTACATACGTGAACACACACCAGAAAGGCACAAACACGTCAGCACACACGTCACGTTGTCACTCTGGAATAATGCATGACCAAAAAGGTCGAAGGGAGAGGCAATAACGTTGGGATGTAAATGCGATCCTCGTGCTTCATGTTAGTTGTAAATAGTTCAGATGAGAATATATTTGCTGTGTGAATGGTCCTTCAGGAATAGACAAAATGTGAGATGATGTTGCCAGAATAGTTCGTGTGACACCAGTGCTCAATTAATGTTTTGTAAAGTTTACTTTTGTGTGTTTATTTGCATTCTACAGAACGCTCATTCTGAAAGTGGATCAATGTTTGAATCCGAAACGTCAATAACCGAATACAACTATGCGTGCCACTTGGTGAAATAATTTACCAGGTATCTAACGAATTGAAGAAAACAATACGATCAATCGAAAACCTAGACAGAAAACTTGCTAAAGCTGACTGCGCTGTTCTGTTCGCCATCAACGTGTAAAATGAGATGTCCTGCCAGAATACACGGATATATATATATATATATATATATATATATATTATGTAATAATATATATATATATATATTATGATGGTGAACATAGATGGTGAACATCGGCTAATCCCAAATCGTCCAAGAGAGCTGTGCTATTTACCTATGTGCATTGAGCATGTAGTGCAAACTTCCTGAACGGTGTTCATATCAACAAGGAGTTTCTCCTTGTGTCTTCAGTGTACCACCAATTTCTTAGTAGCGAACGATTAAATGGCAACACAAAATCGCTTAAAATGGAGCTATTTGAAGTAGTTAGTTAAATCGGACAACGGATGTCGTAAGACGGAGGCGGTTCGTCGGATTTCCCAGGTCGGTGGGAGCCCGGTTCAAGTGCAGATATGCCGGATATAGATTGTGGCAGAACCACGTAGGCCTGAAACTTGTCGCTTAACACGTGCCCTGGAGGGCCTCGGAAAATTACGCGCACTGGAGGGGGAGGGCGGATTCCGCCCCATCCCCTAAGATCTCGGCTCTTATTAAAGCTGGAGGAACGAAATTCGCAGGGTGGATGGGTACGGTAGTGAAATCTGTTGTGTGCAAATTTAACGATCTTAGGTCAGTATCGTCAAGGTCAAATGAGGTCACATATGTCAAAATGTTCTTGTTTTGCGTGGCTTCGCTTGTCATTGCTATGGATCACTGCTTAATTGTGCTAAAATGCTCCAAAATGGGCATCAATGATGTTTTGGACATTACTAATGATTCAATACAGAGGCCAGACCCGGCATTTGACCTCAGGTCACCTATATAGCAGCACTTTATCAGGTCAGTTACCTGTCCCAGCTACCGGAACCGGGCCGCCCGCCCGACTGCTCCGTCGGACGGCTCGGCGGAATCGGCTTCGCGAAGAAAGAAGTGAAGTACATGAATAAAGTATTGAAACGCTTAGGTACACAATGACAAACAGTAGTTTTCAGAATGTGTAGGGAGTAACATGCAAAGCGACATCAATCGCATGACAGTCATTTGCATTTATGGCAACATTCCAGTTGGCCAAGTTTGGTTCCATTAAGCTTTCCATTAAGCTCCGGACACTTCTAAGCAGGTACGCAAAAGTGGCGTATATCGACCGGTAAAATCTGGAGTTATGTACGAAAAACCGGAGGAATGCGTGGATTTCACCTCCCACCCCCCCCCCCCCTCCAGTGCGCGCGTGTTAATATAGGTTCTACTTCCCTAGGGGATCACATAGATTCTTTAGGGTTTTAAATCAGATGACGATCTAATTTCGCAGCGTCGAAGAGGGTCATCGTAACCCGTGCAGTGCTGGGATGTGCTAATTTAAACCATGGTGAATTTCCGGATTCCTTTCAATCCTGCCTGACCCATCAAACTGAACTTTGCCATAGCTCTATATAATTTCATAACGCATCGTTTTTCGTCAGATTTGATCCGAAATCATGTTCGGTTTTGGAGTTACAGCAGTTGAAAGTCAGGGTATTCGTACAGCAGAAGGTTGTTCATTCTTAATCCTGTTTCAAAACGTTTACTAGCAAGTACTAGCGAAGATCGATAGAAATGTGATATATGTGCATGTAGGCCACTAATCACCAACATAGTTTCATCACCCTGTAACAGAGGACAAGATCAGGTTCGTCGAAGTCTATGATTCATAGTTTTGGTTCCATTCGGTAGCTGATGTCATACAATGCACGTTTGAAACTATTTATGAAATGAAAACTCGAAATAAACGATAAAACCACGAGTGTCTAAATAGGTTTACCCCACTCGATGCACTTTATCCTGACTTGGCATCAGGTCACTTGACGGAGGTCAATCAAATTGGATTAGGAACTTCTCATATTTCTGCATACATACCACGGGAAAAATGTAGTTACAAGAGCATGCATATTACAAAATAGGAAACTTGTTCCAAAATTGGCAATGACCTCAGGTCACTGAACTGACCTAGAACTGAAATCCGAGTGATGTGTTTGATAGGCACCGCCAAATTTTACTCAAGGAGCAAGTTTCGTTTCAATATATGTTCATTTATATGAGCTATTCATCCTGAAACATTTTGTTTGAGGTGGTTCTCCTTGACTTGTGCTAGATCAGTTGCCTTGCGCGACCTGAGGTCGAAACTTTCACATCTGGTCCAAAAAGACGAAGGCAAATGTGCTTAACATTCCGCCGTGCTTTTTTAATCGTTAAAAAAAATCCCTAGGTGGGTGGGGGAGGGTTAAATATCTCCCTGCTCACGAATCCTAGCATATTATCAGTGCACATCGGTAAATAGCCCATCCATCGTATATACATACACACACACCTATATATATATATATATATATATATATATATATATATATATATATATATATATATATATATATATATATATACATATATATATAGATATCTAAATAGATAAATACACAGTTTCAGTACGACATAGTGCCTTATTCAGTGCCACATTGCGCCATGTGTTCGCCGCGTTCGACAATAGAAACAATTCATGTAAAGATGAAAATCAGATGTTAATCGAAGCTGTCTAGGACACCTCAGATTAAGCACAACTTATAAGTAGCCACGCGTCGGATAATCTAACAGTCGGATCCAAGATAAAACATCACCTGCCAACACGCGTGTTAATAAAATGTAACGGAGAATATGGTTTTCAAGCGAAAATTTACGACACAACAGAAGCCAGATTACCGAAGCAGTCGCGACAAGCCGTCACCGTCACATCAAGTGTGATGGAGTTTGTTACGTGGGAGAAGCGGGAAACATTGTACGCCAGGTTCCCAAATCATCTGTCGTCCACTCGGTGCGGAAGAGGAGAGCTTCCAGTGAGTAAGCACTCCAACGGACTGGACCACGAAATCGAAGATTTTCGCAAAGTTGGGCTAGAAAGTGTTTGGAATGAAAATGTGTTTTATAGACGGGAACGGATAAACAGATGGATTAGCATATTGGGAACTGAGTCGAAAGCAGGGGGCCTTAATCGGAGAAAGGGATTTAGGAGGTGAGATGGTGCATGATGTACATGACACCGTACATGACGGTGATGTCTTGTCGCGACCGCTTCGGTAATCTGGATTCTGTTATATCGTACATTTTCGCTTGAAGACCGTATGCTCCGTTACATTTTTTAACACGCGTGTTGGCAAGTTATGGTTTTATCTTGGATCCGCCGGTTAGATTATCCGATGCGTGGCTACATAGCTGTGCTGAATCGGAGGTGTCCTACACAGCTTCGATTGACACCTGATTTTCATCTTAGCATGAATTGTTTTTATTGTCGAATGTGGCGAACACACGGCGCAATGTGGCACTGAAGAAGCTACGATGTCATATTGAAACTGTTTATATGCATATATTATACATACATACACACCCACCCACAAACGCACACACACACACACACACACACACACACATATATATATATATATATATATATATATATATATATATATATATATATATATATATATATATATATATATATATATATATATATATATATATATATATATATATATATATGTGTGTGTGTGTGTGTATATACATACATGCATTATGCATGGATCCATCTACGTAAATTTGACGTTAAAATGTAACTTGATATGGTTGATATTGAAGTTGGGTAATTAGGGACCAATTGAACTTGAATTTTCCATTCGAATTCCCCTTTACTTAAGAAATCATACATATGCACAAGTCATGGTTTGGCTTTCGCCATCCTGCCTACGCCACTGGCCCAGGGGTGTAGGCAATGGGTCAAAGAGCTTTCGATCACCAGGTTCCTCGTACGTTACATGGGACCTCGCAGGCCCCGGAAACCTCTGAATATCTGAATCCACGTTACGTCAGCCAAGTTATTATCTCACTTTACTGAGGAAATATGTGAAGGATTCGCCGAAGTAATGTCTAAACTATTGCTAATTCCCATGTTCAAGTCGGTCCAACATAGGTGTATGTTGGATGAGTTCAGTGCCACCATGTATGATGCGCATAAGGAATGTTGGTGTCCAAATGTCCACGAAACTTGGCATGTTCCTACTGTAAAATAATTTAATGTAGACTGTGATGCTGGTTCAGCAGAGCACCATCTCGGACCGGTGGAAAATGTCAATGTCGTACCGACACGAGCATAGGACTGTTCCTAGCTATGCACTGCCTGCGCTCTGGGAAACTTCAACGGCAGTGTGCACCTACATTTGTTCATCTGTGTTTGTATGTATATAATACAAGAAGTGCGTAGAATGACCGTTTAGTATCACTGTTGAGAGCATTTCCATCTCAGATGTACCCGTATATGAGATCTACGTGTGTTATGGAACATCAAGACAAGCTGTTCATTGTTGACGCGCACATCATATAGAAATCGAAACCCTTACGAATGTATAATGTTGTTATATTGTGTCTTCACGGCATGTCTGAAGATATTAGATGTGCTAACGAAACGCTACTTCATAGTGAGATTATTGGCACACATTTACACGCAGCTTGGTAAAAATAATATGATGATGAACGGTAAGTTACAGATCAATTGAGTGAAATTTAGTACTTTATCAAAAATTCGGACATTTCCCGACGTTTCGATCCCATTGCATTCATCAGGAAACCTAGTTTCCCTGATGAAGGCGATGAAGTCGAAACGTCGGGATATGTCTGATTTTTATATTATAAAGTACTAATTTTCACTCAACTTATATGTAACTAACCATTCATCATGATACTATTTTTACTAATATGTCTCTCCGACAATTCTACGAGCAGCTTCCATACAAGAACGCCGTCATCAGACGACTTGAGAGCCTCTCAAAGAGGCACCTGCACACAAAGTATGATAGCTGTATTCTTAAATGAAATGATATGCGCGCACACACACACACACACATATATATATATATTGATGCGTGTGTGTATGTGTGTGTGTATGCTATATACCATTTCATTTTTCCCCGGTCCGACTTTCGGCGCCTCCACTTTTATACCTTCAACTTTCCGTCCTGTTGACCATTGCACCAATCGAATTCCGTGCGAATTTTGTTCATGAACCGTTTGTCCGTGCTACTTTGTTCCTTTTGACTTCAGGTCCGTCTGACGTTCGCAATTGGACTTTTTGGCATGTTCACCTGTTCGTTGGACTTTTAGCGCTTCGAACTCTTGTCCATTATACTTTTCATGCGTTGATTTTTTGCGTTTCGACTTTTTGCCCGGGTATCGCAAAAATGACATTGAGACGGCTCGAAATAAAATCCAACTAAAACCTCCACATCGCAGCCGTGGCATGGGGCCAGCCACCGGTTTTATGCGGGACAAGGCCAGCGTGCTGACCGCCGCTCTCGGTTCAGGCTTGCTCAATTCGCCAACCGCGCCCCGCGCCCTCCCGCTCGCTCTTATCTCCTGCCCGCAGCTGCACCCGGCATCAAAGGAAGCCGAACGGAGGGACAACAAGTGAGCGGGGTCAGCGGTCGACTCCGGAAAGATTGAGCAGGAAAGGTGATGGGGCATCCGTGATCAATCACAGCATTGCAGCAGCAGCTAACCGTCGCACGACAGTCGTCACGACCGGTCGAGATTCACTTGACGATCGGAGGAAAACAAGCTTTCCGCAAGTACCGAGGTTGATTTTGGCTTCAAATTAGTGCACCTTCAATGCAAATTATAACAACTCGTTGCCTGTTTCGCCGTCCACTTATTACGCATATCTGGACTTCACTTCCATTTTCGATCACCATGGTGTGGTACATGAAAAGCAGTCACGTACGCTAAACGCGGTTGCATCCTTCGCCGTGGTAGATTGTACATACACAAAACAGTCATATGCGAACGGCCGCTTTCTTCGCTTCAGTCGGATGCGCCTATCCAATAGACGTTTTGCGGTATTATTATACTGTTATGTCAGGTGTCGCTGCACACTCTTGAATATCTCACGCAAATAAAAAGTCTGAGACAAACATCGAGGTACATGTGACATGAATTTTCCGCCAAGTAGCTCACCTTGCTCCTCACTAATGAGTGATTCAGCTGCTTTACAACTCAAAGAATGTACAGAAAAGCTTTTCGAGGTTAGTACATGATCAATGTTTCACAAGCACATTATTCACGTAAACGGGCAAGCGCGCACACACGAGCACAAGCGCGCACACTCACTGTATAGCACACAGTTAATTACAGGCATCAATCCAAATATGCGTTACAAGAATATTTTCACATCATTTATCTGCACACACGATACTTATAACCATACAAGAAAGTCGGGACCACCATTCCACCCAAATATAACTTCGATATAACTATAACAAATATAACTCGAACATGGGAATTGGCAATGGTTTAGACATTACTTCGGCGAATCCTTCACATATTTCCTCAGTAAAGTGAGATAATAACTTGGCTGACGTAGCGTGGATTCAGATATTCAGAGGTTTCCGGGGTCTGTGAGGTCCCATGGAACGTAAGAGGAACCTGGTGATCGAAAGCTCTTTGACCCATTGCCTACACCCCTGGGCCAGTGGCGCAGGCAGGATGGCGAAAGCCGAACCATGACTTGTGCATATGTATGATTTCTTAAGTAAAGGGGAATTGGAATGGAAAATTCAAGTTCACTTGGTCCCTAATTACCCAACTTCAATATCAACTATATCAAGGTACATTTTAACGTCAAATATACGTATATGAATCCATACATACTGCATGTACATATATATATATATATATATATATATATATATATATCTATATATATATATATATATATATATATATAATATAATATATATATAAATAATAAGGTGTGTGTATATGTATGTATGCATATATATGTATATACACAGATTCTATATGACATCGTACCTTCTTCAGTGCCACATTGCGCCATGTGTTCGCCACATTCGACAATAAAAACAATTCATACTAAGATGAAAATCAGGTGTCAATCGAAGCTGTGTAGGACATCTCCGATTCAGCACAACTAAGCAGCCAATCATCGGATAATCTAACAGGCGGATCCAAGATAAAGCCATCACTTGCCAACACGCGTGTTAAAAAATGTAACGGAGCATGCGGTCTTCAAGCGAAAATTTACGATATAACAGAATCCAGATTACCGAAGCGGTCGCGATAAGTCATCACCGTCATGTGCGGTGTCATGATCGTATTGTTTTCTTCATTTCGTTAGATAGCTGGTAAATTATTTCACCAAGTGGCATGCATAATGTATTCGGTTATTGACGTTTCGGATTCAAACATTAATCCATTTTCACAATCACCGCTTTGTACAATGCAAATAAACACACAAAAGTAAACTTCACAAAAAATGAATTGAGCACTAGTTTCACACGAGCTATTCTGGCAACATCATCTCACATTTCGTCTATTCCTGAAGGACAATTCACACCGCAAATATATTCTCATCTGAACTATTTACAATCAACATGAAGCACTAGGATCGCATTTACATCCCAACGTTATTGCCTCTACCTTCGACCTTTTTGGTCATGCATTATTCCAGAGTGACAACGTGACGTGTGTGCTGACGTGTTTGTGCATTTCTGGTGTGTGTTCACGTATGTACAAAGACTCGAGCACCATGAGACCTGTTCGGTCCGGGCAAGACTTCGCCCATACGAAGACCGTAGGCTTTGTGCAGTAAGCTACATTGGTGCCACCACAACCTCCCTTTCGAGAAGACTAACAATGCACCTCAGAGATGGAGCACCAAAAGAACATATGACAAACTGCCACCATACACTGCTAACACGGCGGACAAACGGTTCATGAACAAAATTCGCACAGAATTCGATTGGTGCAATGGTCAACAGGACGGAAAGTTGAAGGTATAAAAGTGGAGGCGCCGAAAGTCGGACCGGCGAAAAATGAAATGGTATATAGCATATACACACACATACACACACGCATGCATATATATATGCATGTATATATATATATATATATATATATATATATATATATATATATATATATATATATATATATATATAGTGTGTGTGTGTGTGTGTGCGCATATCATTTCATTTAAGAATACAGCTATCATACTTTGTGTGCAGGTGCCTCTTTGAGAGGCTCTCAAGTCGTCTGATGACGGCGTTCTTGTATGGAAGCTGCTCGTAGAATTGTCGGAGAGACATATGGGTAAAAATAGTATCATGATGAATGGTTAGTTACATATAAATTGAGCGAAAATTAGTACTTTATAATATAAAAATCAGACATATCCCGACGTTTCGACTTCATCGCCTTCATCAGGGAAACTAGGTTTCCTGATGAATGCAATGGGATCGAAACGTCGGGAAATGTCCGAATTTTTTATAAAGTACTAAATTTCACTCAACTGATCTGTAACTTACCGTTCATCATCATATTATTTTTACCAAGCTGCGTGTAAATGTGTGCCAATAATCTCACTATGAAGTAGCGTTTCGTTAGCACATCTAATATCTTCAGACATGCCGTGAAGACACAATATAACAACATTATACATTCGTAAGGGTTTGGATGCGCCTATCCAATAGACGTTTTGCGGTATTATTATACTGTTATGTCAGGTGTCGCTGCACACTCTTGAATATCTCACGCAAATAAAAAGTCTGAGACAAACATCGAGGTACATGTGACATGAATTTTCCGCCAAGTAGCTCAGCTTGCTCCTCACTAATGAGCGATTCAGCTGCTTTACAACTCAAAGAATGTACAGAAAAGCTTTTCGAGGTTAGTACATGATCAATGTTTCACAAGCACATTATTCACGTAAACGGGCAAGCGCGCACACACGAGCACAAGCGCGCACACTCACTGTATAGCACATAGTTAATTACAGGCATCAATCCAAATATGCGTTACAAGAATATTTTCACATCATTTATCTGCACACACGATACTTATAACCATACAAGAAAGTCGGGACCACCATTCTACCCAAATATAACTTCGATATAACTATAACAAATATAACTCGAACATGGAAATTGGCAATGGTTTAGACATTACTTCGGCGAATCCTTCACATATTTCCTCAGTAAAGTGAGATAATAACTTGGCTGACGTAGCGTGGATTCAGATATTCAGAGGTTTCCGGGGTCTGTGAGGTCCCATGGAACGTAAGAGGAACCTGGTGATCGAAAGCTCTTTGACCCATTGCCTACACCCCTGGGCCAGTGGCGCAGGCAGGATGGCGTAAGCCAAACCATGACTTGTGCATATGTATGATTTCTTAAGTAAAGGGGAATTGGAATGGAAAATTCAAGTTCACTTGGTCCCTAATTACCCAACTTCAATATCAACTATATCAAGGTACATTTTAACGTCAAATATACGTATATGAATCCATACATACTGCATGTACATATATATATATATATATATATATATATATATATATATATATATATATATATATATATATATATACATATGTGTGTGTGTATGTATGTATGCATATATATGTATATACACAGATTCTATATGACATCGTACCTTCTTCAGTGCCACATTGCGCCATGTGTTCGCCACATTCGACAATAAAAACAATTCATACTAAGATGAAAATCAGGTGTCAATCGAAGCTGTGTAGGACATCTCCGATTCAGCACAACTAAGCAGCCAATCATCGGATAATCTAACAGGCGGATCCAAGATAAAGCCATCACTTGCCAACACGCGTGTTAAAAAATGTAACGGAGCATGCGGTCTTCAAGCGAAAATTTACGATATAACAGAATCCAGATTACCGAAGCGGTCGCGACAAGTCATCACCGTCATGTGCGGTGTCATAATCGTATTGTTTTCTTCATTTCGTTAGATAGCTGGTAAATTATTTCACCAAGTGGCATGCATAATGTATTCGGTTATTGACGTTTCGGATTCAAACATTAATCCATTTTCACAATCACCGCTTTGTACAATGCAAATAAACACACAAAAGTAAACTTCACAAAAAATGAATTGAGCACTAGTTTCACACGAGCTATTCTGGCAACATCATCTCACATTTCGTCTATTCCTGAAGGACAATTCACACCGCAAATATATTCTCATCTGAACTATTTACAATCAACATGAAGCACTAGGATCGCATTTACATCCCAACGTTATTGCCTCCACCTTCGACCTTTTTGGTCATGCATTATTCCAGAGTGACAACGTGACGCGTGTGCTGACGTGTTTGTGCATTTCTGGTGTGTGTTCACGTATGTACAAAGACTCGAGCACCATGAGACCTGTTCGGTCCGGGCAAGACTTCGCCCATACGAAGACTGTAGGCTTTGTGCAGTAAGCTACATTGGTGCCACCACAACCTCCCTTTCGAGAAGACTAACAATGCACCTCAGAGATGGAGCACCAAAAGAACATATGACAAACTGCCACCATACACTGCTAACACGGCGGACAAACGGTTCATGAACAAAATTCGCACAGAATTCGATTGGTGCAATGGTCAACAGGACGGAAAGTTGAAGGTATAAAAGTGGAGGCGCCGAAAGTCGGACCGGCGAAAAATGAAATGGTATATAGCATATACACACACATACACACACGCATGTATATATATATGCATGTATATATATATATATATATATATATATATATATATATATATATATATATATATATATATATATATATATATATATGTGTGTGTGTGTGTGTGCGCGCATATCATTTCATTTAAGAATACAGCTATCATACTTTGTGTGCAGGTGCCTCTTTGAGAGGCTCTCAAGTCGTCTGATGACGGCGTTCTTGTATGGAAGCTGCTCGTAGAATTGTCGGAGAGACATATGTGTAAAAATAGTTTCATGATGAATGGTTAGTTACATATAAGTTGAGCGAAAATTAGTACTTTATAATATAAAAATCAGACATATCCCGACGTTTCGACTTCATCGCCTTCATCAGGGAAACTAGGTTTCCTGATGAATGCAATGGGATCGAAACGTCGGGAAATGTCCGAATTTTTTTATAAAGTACTAAATTTCACTCAATTGATCTGTAACTTACCGTTCATCATCATATTATTTTTACCAAGCTACGTGTAAATGTGTGCCAATAATCTCACTATGAAGTAGCGTTTCGTTAGCACATCTAATATCTTCAGACATGCCGTGAAGACACAATATAACAACATTATACATTCGTAAGGGTTTCGATTTCTATATGATGTGCGCGTCAACAATGAACAGCCTGTCTTGATGTTCCATAACACACGTAGATCTCATATACGGGTACATCTGAGACGGAAATGCTCTCAACAGTGATACTAAACGGTCATTCTACGCACTTCTTGTATTATATACATACAAACACAGATGAACAAATGTAGGTGCACACTGCCGTTGAAGTTTCCCAGAGCGCAGGCAGTGCATAGCTAGGAACAGTCCTATGCCCGTGTCGGTACGACATTGACATTTTCCACCGGTCCGAGATGGTGCTCTGCTGAACCAGCATCACAGTCTACATTAAATTATTTTACAGTAGGAACATGCCAAGTTTCGTGGACATTTGGACACCAACATTCCTTATGCGCATCATACATGGTGGCACTGAACTCATCCAACATACACCTATGTTGGACCGACTTGAACATGGGAATTAGCAATAGTTTAGACATTACTTCGGCGAATCCTTCACATATTTCCTCAGTAAAGTGAGATAATAACTTGGCTGACGTAACGCGGATTCAGATATTCAGAGGTTTCCGGGGCCTGCGAGGTCCCATGTAACGTACGAGGAACCTGGTGATCGAAAGCTCTTTGACCCATTGCCTACACCCCTGGGCCAGTGGCGCAGGCAGGATGGCGAAAGCCAAACCATGACTTGTGCATATGTATGATTTCTTAAGTAAAGGGGAATTCGAATGGAAAATTCAAGTTCAATTGGCCCCTAATTACCCAACTTCAATATCAACCATATCAAGTTACATTTTAACGTCAAATTTACGTAGATGAATCCATGCATAATGCATGTATGTATATACACACACACACACACACACACATACATATATATATATATATATATATATATATATATATATATATATATATATATATATATATATATATATATATGTGTGTGTGTGTGTGTGTGTGTGTGTGTGCGTGTGTGGGTGGGTATGTATGTATGTATGTATAATATATGCATATAAACAGTTTCAATATGACATCGTATTTTTTTTTTTTCTTTTTTTTTTTTTTTTTTTTTTTTTTTTTTAATAAAAAAATTTTTTTTTTTAAAAAAAATTTTTTTTTTTTTTATTTTTTTTTTTTATCTCTTTTTTTTAAAAAATTTTTTTTTACCCATAAATTTTTTTTTTTACCGGGGGAAAAAAAAAAAAAAAATTTTTTTCCAACTTTTTTTTAAAAATATTAAGGAAGATTTTTTTTTTTATAAAATTTTTTTTTTAAAAAAATATTTATTTTTATAAAGCGGTCGCGAAAAAATATTTTTTTTTTTTTTTTTTTTTTTTTTTTTTTAAATCCTTCCTCCCCTCTTAATTCCTTTTTTTTTTTTAAGCCCCTTTTTTTTATTTTTTTTCCAAAATTTTTAATCCTTTTTTTTTCCCTTCCCCTCTAAAAAACACATTTTCATTCCAAACACTTTTGTAATCTCCGTGTCAATAAAAAGCAAAGTCTCACTACGTTTCTCTATATTAGTACGTCTCACATCCTCATCGCCAGCCAGCCCAGTACCGTCTGCCCCCGGCTCAACCGGGGGCCATTAGCTCGACGCCGCCGGAACCCCGAGGCGTGGCGGCTCCCCATTGGGCCACGTCGCCCGCCCATACGATCTCCCACGTGGGCGTCCCGGGTTCCGGTGGCCAGCCGCAGCATCCTGCTTATTGCCACACACCGGCGGCAGCCCGGCGCCGACCCGACCCGTGAGTCACGAGCTGCCGCGCCACCGCCGGCGCGACACACACACAGACATAACACTACGATAACACTACATCACCCCCTGACACTCAAGTGTCACACACACACACACAGAATCAACAATTGGCGGACGCTCATTTCTTTTGTCGCCCTAAAGGCCGCTTTCTGACAGAACACCCGGAATACGATGCAGCCGAAGGCACGGCACTGCCGAACTGCGTGGCAGGTTTGCGGTTGCGTGTACTATGCCGAAGCATAGCGCTCTCATCGGGGAACCCATAGGCAGTGGGGGCGCGTCGCTCGCGACTGCTGCGACGAGGCGCGAGGCTATACAGCGCGCCGTCGTCATCGTCGTTTAGTATCGTGAAAGGATTAGCGTCCGCAAAGTCGCTCGCAGGCGATTCTGGCTTCACATCACGAACAGTTACAGCTGGTCCTGTAGACACACGTCCCCCTGAGGTCTTGGTCTCGAGGTGTTGGTGCCCGGTCGCCCCCATGCTTACCTGCGGCTCTTCCTCCGCGTCATTCCCGAACTCTGACTCGGGCTTCGGCTCGATTTCGAGAAGCTGCACTATTTCGGGAGCTGGGCTGATAGCTAGGAGCGAATCCGTTGGTGACCCCGGTGGAGGCTGCATGATACACAATTGGCCCGTGTCGGTCGACTGACTTACCTCTGGCTCGGCTTCTTCAGGTTCGATAAATATGGGTATGTCATCGGGCGGAGTCCCTTCCGGCGGGGCCGTGGGTGGTGGGGCACCTGGACTGGCCGCTCGGGGCCGAATATTCCGTATGTGCATCGGCATACCGTCGACTTCAACGGTTTGATCGGAGCTCACGTGTGTGATCGTGCCGGGGCGCGAGCTGTCCCCGCATCGGTCCAGGCCGCGACGCCTGACCCATACCGTGTCGCCGACGCGTGTTTGGTCCGGCGGCGCGGCCTGAGGAGGTACAGCACCCGGCGCCGCACTGGGCTCCGTCACGTTGCTCACATCAACGGGCAGATAATGCACCGGTGTCGAGCGGCGGTAGGTGATATCTGCGGGCGATTCGTCCGACGCTGCCCCGCTGCGCGGTGTCGTGTTGTAGCGGTGTACGGCCTGCTGCACCGTGCACCCTTGTCGCGCGACAATCACCTTGATGGTTCGGTGATTGCGCTCGACCACTCCGTTGCCGCCGGCCTCGTACGCCGCGCGATAACGGAGAGTCACGTTCCACCGCGCAGCGAATGCGCGCATCACGCGGCTGCGGAATTCCGTCGCGTTGTCCAGTAACAACTCCGTGGGCGCACCCCTCTCAAAGAACACCTGCTCCAAGGCTGCCGTCACGTCGTCACTCGTGCCCCGACGCATCGTGCGCCAAATTGCGAACCGGGATGGCCCGCAATCTACCATCGACAGGTACGTGTTCGAGTCGATATGCGTCAGATCGATCGCCACCCGCGTCCAGTTAGTGTCCACGGTCAGGTCACCGTGACGCCACCGCCTGGGCGCGGGGTCGATGCGATTGCACACGTCGCATTCGGTCACCACCCTGCGGACGTCCGCTCGGCGCACTAGTGACGGCGACAGCTCTCTTCTCGAGTACCACAAGGTGCGCCTCACACCCATGTGTCCCACTTGGTCATGGACAGCGCGAATCTGTTCCACAGTCGCGATCGGACGATCCGTCTCCATTGCGGCGATCACCGCTCCCTGAACGTCACTCTCAGTCTGTGCTGGCTCGCGTAGCCACTCCCGGGGAACACGCGTCAGCGCGTCAGCCAGGTTGTCGGCTGTGGACACGACTGTGACATCCACCTGCGCATCATACTCGGTCACTGTCTGCTTGAACACGGCCACGCGCCTGCGAATAAGCATCTCAGATTGAGCTTTTGTTCGCAGACGCGCGCGCCCTGTCAGTGCATCTTGGAGCCAGTGCCCCACAGTGACCGAGTCTGTGCGGAGCTCGAGTTGGCGGAAGCCCCATGCCAGCGCCATATTAACACCGCTCACCGCGGCATCGAGCTCAGCCAGGTTGATGTGCATGTCAGTTTCGTCCTTGCCACGCAGCCACGACGCGTCCTCAATGACCTCACCCGTCTCGGGGTCACACAGTACGACGCCCTTGGCGATTGCGCTGGCGTCTGTCCAAATCGTGACTTTCGAGCCAGCCACGCACCACCTGCCCTTGGCTGGGTCCTCGGCCTCAGAACGGCGACCCACCTCGTCCACGCTCCTGCGTAACCTCTCGTCCGTAATCGGGGTGTCCCAGTCGCGGCTTACACGGTTGGCGAGGCGTTTGATCCACGCGACCGCCGGGCGAATCCAGCCCGCCACGGGCACGTGCGAGGTCAAACGCCCCGCCCAGGCGAAGACAGAGCGTCGCGTCAACACGGGGGGAGGTGTCGCGGGTGTCGCGCCGTCCCGTCCCCACCGCAGAGCGCCGTCTCTGTCTCGGCTAACGCGCAGCCCCAGCAGCCGCGCACCGTCAGCCGCTCGTTCCGGCGGCTTGCAATCCAACCCGTGCCTGGCAAAATGCTGCGCCACCTCAGCCGCCGAAACCAGCGTTTCGTTGACCAACAGGTCATCGGCATATGGCAGCACAGCTTCCGCCACGCGCGGGTCCTGATCGAGGACGGCTCGTACCACCGTGCGCATGATGAGCGGCGCAACACTGAGCCCGAAACCCAAGCGAGTCAGGCTGTACAATGTGCCGCCCACGCGCACCGTCTGATACGGCCACAGGTCTGGGGCAATCCGAAGCTGCAGGAAAGCCTTTTTCAGGTCGATGACTGCCACGTTATCGCCGTGTCTACGCCATTTGCGCAGCTGTTCGTGGCAGACATCGGCCTCGGCTGTATGCGGCTTCAGATGCCCGTTCAATTCCCGATAGTCCAACACCGGCCGCACCTTCCCCTTAGCGGCCTGAACTATCGCCATCACCGGAATCAGACCCCGGGCTGGTCCCTGCGCCTGTACATCATACGGGCGCAGCCAGCCCTCCTCGATCCAGGCTTGCAGCTCACCATCGAACTGCGGCCGGACGGCGTCAGCTACCGCGTAACTCGCCACCGTGTTGCGCAACCGGGCCGGCCCCTCGCCGTCCGCCCAGTGCCATCGCACCTGCCAGTGACCCTCGGGAACGAACTCCGCCCGGAAATCCGCCGTCTCTAGCACCTTACCTGACATCGACGATGCCGCTCCTCTAGCAACGGCGGACACCGCCCTCCGGCCCTCGCCGTCGCTGCCCTGTGGATGACCCATACTTACCGCCCGGCTGTTTTCTCCCACACGCACAGTCCCATTGCCCACGAAAACACCGCCCAGGCCCTCGACACCGGTCATCCCCAGCAGTACATCGTAACCCATCAACCTGTCGCGGACCACTATCGCGCACACCGTCGCGCTCCGTCCCTGCACCGCCAGGTGCACTGTTGCTCGTCCGCAACTATGAACCTCTGTTCCGTTAACGGCCGACATTCGAGTCGGCACCGGGTCCCATCGAGTAAGACAGCCGGCGAATATGATTGTGTCCTCACAACCAGTATCCACCAGTGCCCGACACTGAACGCCTCCGTCGACGGAAACTAATACTGTCGGGGCAGCGCCTCGCCCGTGGCCGGAGGAACGGCTGGCGCTGATGCGGCCCCTCCTTTCGAGAAACACTGCCGAGCCACGTGGCCTAGGCGACCGCACACCCAGCAGCGGATTGGCGCGCGCACTCGTCGTCGTGAGGCATTGCCTCCACTGACTGCGGCCACGCCGGCCAGGGGCTCGCTGCCCATCACTGCAGACGGCTCGTCGCCGAGAACGGCACTTGTCGTGACGGCAGCAGCGACAGAAGAGCTGGTGGCCGCCGCGCGCGACAGGACGGACCTCGCCCGGTCGAGGACACGGTCCAGATCGGTTGTGCCCTCCAGGCCATCGCGCACGGCAGCCTGCACCGAGTCCGGCAGACCGTGCACGAACATGACGGCGAGGGCGTTATCCGGCAGGCCGCCCATCATCTCTGCATACTGCTGGAGGTCCGCCAGATAAACATCAGCTGACTCGCCAGGGCGCAGGCAACGGCGGCT